>JAVJIF010013546.1:0-73577 GCA_038442645.1 Agave tequilana | reverse complement strand
CCCACTCCCATTTCTCCCCCCCGTCTCCATCCTCTCCTTCCCCCAAAACCAAAACCCAAAATCAAGAAGAAGACGACCAAAGAAATGGACCTCCTCCTGTATCACACCTTCGCCTTCTCTCTCCCTCTTCTCCTACGGCCTCTACCACCTCATACTCTCCACCCGTTCCTTCTTCAAATCTTCTTCTTCCCACCTAGCCCGCCCCTACCACCCCCTCCCCCTCCCCCCTCACCGCCCCCACCTCCTCCGCCACCTCCCCCTCTACCTCACCCTCCTCTCCCTCGTCCTCTCCATCTCCCACCACTTGGTCCTCTCCCTCTCCTCCTCACCATCATCATCGCCTCTCTCCTCTCCTCCCTCCACACCTCCCTCTCCCTCTCTCTCTTCCTCCTCCTCCTCCTCCTCGCCCTCTCCCACCTCCTCCCCCCCGACCTCTCCTTCCTCCTCTCCTCCCTCGCCTTCCTCCTCCTCTCCCTCTCCCCCCCTCCCCTTCCCCCCCTCGACCTCGCCTCCAAGACTCACTCCCTCTCCTCCGCCATCTCCCTCGCCTCCGCCCTCCTCTCCCTCTCCCTCGCCCTCGCCCCCAGGCTCTTCCTCCTCGAGATCGCCCTCGCCTCCTCCCTCTCCCTCCAGGGCCTCTGGTCCCTGCAGACCGGACTCTCCCTCTACGTCGACGCCTTCATCCCCGACGGCTGCCACCGCCTCCTCGACGTCTCCGACCCCACCACGAGGTGCGATCTTGACGACAGCCGCGTGCGGGCCGGCCAGCTGCTGGATCTGGCGTTCGCCGCGCACGCGGTGTTTGTGGCGGTGGTGGCGGTGGTGGTGTACGTGGCGGTGGCGAGGGCTTGCGGTGGCGCCGTCGGGGGTGAGAGGGCGTTGGGGTTGGGGAGGAGGCATAATGGGGGGTCGTATGAGGCGCTGCCCACAGCGGGTTCGGGTGGGGCGTTGAGCGATTTGGATCACGTGCAGATGAAGTCCATGGGGAAGAGCTCCGCGCAGGCGTGAGGCCTTTAGGTAACAAAAGGTTGGATCTTTTAAGTTTTTTTTGCTGCTTCTGTTTTTTTTTGTCTTGGTGGAATTTGTTGTGATGTTGAAATGGATCCATTGTGCTTAGTTTTGGTGATTAAGAGAACAGATCTTTTTACTGCTTGTCAAATGATACAGACCTCCTTTGTACTTCCATTACCTTATCTCAGTATTAGTTACTGTTAAACATCTGTCCTGCAAGAGAACTTGGGGATTTTGCATACATTCTGCATCTCATCTGATTTAATGCTGCACAGTTTGCATTATGTATACTTCTCTATTTGTTGAGTTATCATAATGGCTGTTGTTCCATCTCATCTCATCTACGTCTGCTTGTCAGTCTTAGTTGAAGTATAGTTTCTCATTTTGTGCTTTCAAAATTTCCTTGATCTTGAAGGGGATATCCACTTTTGAAAAATTGATCTGTTGCATCTCTATTATGGGTCCTCTCTCGGGTTGAATGCTACTTGTATGTTGATGGGAAAAGTTCACTTGGTACTCAAGGGTTGTATCAGAAATTATATTTGTTTTATTCAACACTGCCCCCTTGAAAAGTATCTATGGAAATGGTATATCATGCCTTCATCTCTAAAGCATGATGTAAGCCGAAAAGACAAATGGGATTACACACCCAAATTAAAATGTAAATGCATTTATTAACATGATTTGGACCACACCCATGCCATATGAAACTTTATACTTAAATGCATTAATGGATGGCTCTGTCCGGAAGATGTTTGCCTGTTCTCATGTTGAGTTTGAAAACGAACTTTGGGGGATTCTATAGAGTTATAGATGGAATTGGAATCTTTGAAACTCAGACTTGTGATTGCAATGGATGTTAGAACTGTTTAACCTTGAGATGCTCGGAGAGTTAACCACTGGAGCTCTCCTCTGGGACCTGAGCTGAAAAATGGTATCACTACATTGGGTAGCTTTTCTTTTGGCTGTCAACTGATCAGATCTTTGAATTCACTGCAGAAGTCTGTCATGTAAAGATGTCTTTCTTTTTCTGTTTTCCATTTTTCCCTTCTGTATCCCATGACCTCTTCTTGTGGGTTTTTATTGGGTTAATATGCAAGATTTGGTGCACCTAAGGGATCTCATAGGCTGTCCGGGGACATACTACTCCTAATGAGATTAAGCCTACACATCCCAAGTTAGGCCTTCTTGTCAAGTCGGGGACTTCTTGCTGTTATATACATACATAAAAGTTAATTTCACACCGCAGTTAGTTGTAGATCTATGTCAAGCAATGTCCATGATTTACTTCAATATTGTCCTATGACTGGCTGGCCAGAGTTGTAGCATGATGAAATGGTTGATAGTTTCTTTTATCTCACTACTTGGAACCTTGTCATTTACTTTTGTCTTCTTTGCAACCGGTGGTAATCAATTTGTCTTCTTTTGTACCTGGGTTCTGGAAACTAGGTGGTGTGTTTTTACAATTTGGACAAAATGTTCCCTAGTAGGATTCTTGAGGTAAATTGTCTCCTCATATTTGTTTTGTAAAAATTACTTAGGAGTAATGCACGAGCTGAAGGGTTTAACACCTCAAACATTTTGAAAATTTGGGATTCTTGGTGAATTCCAATATCATCAACATCGTCTAAGCCCTTTTCAATTCAAAGGGATTGGCTATGGGGCATACCTATATATTTTATAATAATAACCGTTGATGTCAGATTTTACGGCCTATCAACCCGCAGAATTGGTGTGTAATTTCAATGTATGGAAACTTTGGAGAAGCTTTGTCATAGGATAACTGATGCGTACAATGGAACGAAGATATGACAAATCTTTCATCGTTGGAGAAGACGTCACATCAACAACTGCTTTGGCATTCAAGATTTGAGTTGCAATTGATTGGAACTGAAGCTCTTTCAAAACATACGGAGTTTGTCTCAAAAGGGCTTCATTTTTGTCCCCCATGAAGGTAGAATTTTTTTTCCTCCCTAAGGTATCATGTTCCTGGTCAACTTATTCAGTTATAATCATTAAGCATAGTTTTTCTCCTTACTGAAGCAAATTGATATCCTGTTCCTGATCAACTTGGTCAGTTTTGAGCTGTATAATATTGGAAAGAAAATGCAAACGATATTAGAATATGTGCATCATCATGGAGAGAGCTCTGACATACTGGCTTGTCCTCCATAATGTCTATGGCTTTACTTAGTTATAATCATTAAGCATAGTTTATTAAATCGGTTAACAGCTAGAAATTAAGTTATTTTATGATAAATGCTGATCAGAACTTGTGCATTTTCACAAATGGGCTGATGTCAGATATGAGAGATTGAGATAAGTCTCAGACGAGTGATGATGACATATTGTTTGCCGTGGAATCACTGTTGTTATTGGTCAAGCCAACGAATGGACAAATAACAAAATAACAGATTTCTACTAAGCTGGCTTGAAATATTGCTCAACCAAAATTGAGATTGTGGCTCCATAACTTGCAGCTCACAGTTAGATTTAAGCTTGCGAAGAACCATTGAGCACTTGGTCAAACAATGTGGTCAGAGCCATTACCAGACTTGTGGATTATGGAAAGAAAAAGTTTTATGAGGTATTGCATGATTGTAATTTGTGCAGGAAACATAGAGATCCTATCAGCATCTGTTTGGCTTTGATTCATCAGTTATTTCTTAAACTCCTTAAAGGGTTACATTATGCGCATGCCGTAACATTGTAGTCATTAGGCATGTCCCCTGGGAAAATGTGTTTACCCGTCCTGAAGTTGTCCAATATGGTCACGCTTCTTCCCTGTTAGCCTGTTAACTATGCTGTACGATTACTGAACTTCTTTTTCTTATGGGAAGGTGCTTTGAATTTGGAAGTTGTATAGTGAGGCCTTGAAAATGGGTGGGAGACGCTTTGGACTCAAAGGGTTAATCTAGTAGATTTAGAGTTCAATAATGTATATCAATTCATCACTTTCTATTACATTTATGAGGTTTGACTATTATTCACACATGGAATCGTAACAATCTCTGTTGCATAGACGCCTACAGGCCCATACATGCACGTCACAAAACGACCCACTGACACAAAAATTCTATAAAGGATATACAAAATAGAAATATATTGTCTAATACATGCGACTAACATGTGTGTCCGGCACATGTCTCACATGATACACCTCGACATTGAAGTGTTTGTGCTACCTAGGAAAAAATTACTTTTCTCTACGTGTTGTTCAAGGGGTTTTTCACTTCCCTAACCCTGTCCAACATCCATGGGATCCAACATCTATGGGCTGACCGTACCTTGTTCTCATGCATCTTTCATGGTTGGCTAAGTAGATCAACCTTAAGGCTCTATCCAACAACATGTCATATTAGGGAAAACACTTTCTCACATTTGTTTGTTAAAGAATTCTTGTGTTGATAACAGTCCCATTAGAACACACAAGTGAAAGGTGATGGGTTGAACCTAAGACATAATAAAAGAGGCTGTTCCAACCACTACCAATTCCTCACCAGCCACTATGCAACTCGCCAATTTGCATGTCTCCTTGAGATCGGTAACATGGTTCAAAGACTCCGCCGAGTTGGCTGAGTCGTATCCGTCTCTGCCTGCTCCGAGACGAGTCCGAGTCACGAGTCGGTCGACTCAACTCAGAGGAGACCGACTCGGCCGAGTATCGGAGTTGACTCGGTCGACTCGGCCTATTCATTGCCAAATCGGTCGTGACTTGGCCGAGTCGACTCCGATTCTCGGCCAAGTCGGCTCGAAACGTATATTCACCCGTGACGAACGGGTATAAAGAAAAAAAGAAAAGAAAAAGAAACTTATCTCTCTCGCTTAGATCTGGAGATCGCCGCCGCTGCCCGATCGTCAGCGCTTAGATCTAAACTCCACAGCTGCCCGATCATCGCCGACCGCTCCTCCCTAGCCCCAAGTGATGTTTCTCCCTCTTTCTGTCTCTTTCCCTTTCCCTCTCTCTGTTTCTCTCTCCCCCCTCCCTCTCTCACCCGCTCTTTCTATCTCTCCCCCCCTCTCCATCTCTCGTCTCTTTCTGTTTCTTTCCCTTCCCCTCCCTCTTTTTCTCTCGCCCCTTCCCTCTCTCACCCGCTCTCTTTCTCTCCCTTTCCATCTCCCGTCTCTCTTTCCCTCCCCCTCGCTCTCTCCTGTTTCCGATCTCTCCTCCTCCCGTCTTTGAGGTATAAGAGAAGCAGATGATGGTGGTGGTGGTGAAGATGTGAGGGTTTTATTCAGTTTTAGTAGTGATGATAGTGAAGATGGTGTTGATAACGATGACAGTGATGGCGATGATGGCGGCGGCGGTGATGATGATAATAATAAGGGCAACAATAGTACTGATGGAGGAACTTATAGTCTTAAAAGTCATATGCAAATGTTGAGTTTGAAATTAGACCAATATTATGGTGTGACATATGTCCATGACTACAGACCACAACTTGAGAGATTTACAAGCACTAGTATCAGTTTATCTACTTATCGCAGAGATGATTATGATAATGATTTTGTACCTCATCGCAATTCAATATGGAAATAACTACATTAGCATGCATTTATGAATGTAATTTGTGCAATTTACTATATTGTGCATGTATTTTATTATACTTCTACTGACGACGCGTGTATTTATACTTTCGCTTTATGTTTAGTGTGCTAGGTGATATATTTTGGACATGTGATGCATGAATGTAGATGTCTACATTTTTTAAGATTTGTCGTGATTTTTTCAGAATTTTTGAGGTTTTTCTATGTAGCGTTTTGCGCGTATCACCCGACACCGATCCGAGTCGCCGAGACCGATCCGTCTCAGTGCCCACCGAGTCGGCGGCCGAGACCGCGACTGTGAACCATGATCGGTAATAATCTAGAGCTTAAGGTTCAGTGACTTGTTATCTTGTGTCTTGGACAATTATATTTTGAAATTGTGTCCATTATTATCTTTTATGCACTATTTTTGAATTTGTCCTGGTTGAGTTTATCATGTTGTGTCCCGTATGTCTGTACTTCTTAGCATGTGATACATGAGGCAGGAGAGCTTGATCTGATGGTTTATTTGGCTCTGCCTTATGATTGGTCCTGTTCACCTATGAAAGGTATTTTGGAACGATACCGAAGTCTAGGTTAACTAAGGCCATTGTCAAAGGCTGATATACAAGTGTAAACATTCTTAATGAATTGACACATGAATAATGATTACAAGTAAGAAAAATACAGAAAGTTGATGTGTTGATATTTGTTATTGAGCTGAAGACCTAATGGCATATACTTTTAGGGCCAAAGGTTGTATCCTTACCAGTTGTCCAGAACTTACCATACAACACCTGAAGCTGCCGATTTCTCTATCAGTACTGATGAGTGATGTTAATGTAGAAGTCTTACTAAGTGTCAGCTTTACGAAAATCATGTATGGTCAGACACATGCTACTCTTGAGAAGTTTCTGAGGCATGCATACCTTTCTTCACCCACTAATGAAGCTGTTATATCGATATTTCTGTCCACTCCAATGTAACTAAAATTATCAATCTCAGGTATCTACTGGTTGTAAATATTGACTGAGGTTGTTTTGGTTTTTATACCATTGAAAAGTTGCATTTCATCACTACGATTCAATTAGTTTTATATCAATTCAGTGATTCAGAACCTTTTCTTAAATTTCCTCCATTTTAAATATATGGTTTTTCATTTGAGTTAGTGTCGTATGGAGGACATTTTTTCATCTATCTCGTGAATTTTCTACCTTCAACCTTGACATTGTAAGGTGTCCAAGTTAACTCGGGCCAACAAGCTTGAGCTTGGCCGTTTTATTTGTAGATGTGTCTTTCGAAGCTAAAAACTTCTTCATTATCAATAAATGGTATCTGAACTTTGATCTATTACACTGTACTTTCTACAAATTAAAGTCCAAAGATTAGAGCTGAGTTACTATATATTGTGTTGGTGTGTAATGGGGAATTACAGAGCTTAATGCAAAAAAGGATTGATGTGGTTGTCCCCAGAATTTGGAATGAAGGCTTTGCTTGGTTTGCTATAATCTCTATATATTGGGGAGTCGAGGGCTTTGTTTGGTAGTACGGAAATCTAGTCTTATTAGTTGTGGCAGAGACATGATTAGTGGGTGGTTTTTTTTTTTTTTTTGTGGGAATTCAAGAATACCTTAAACAGCTACTGGTACATATTTGCTTCATTAGTTACTACAATAACACTGCAACACAAAGTTCTCTGGATTTCTCTTTCTCCAAGATATGATCGTATATCTGAAATGGAAATAACAAGCTGCTTCTTTTGCTAATGAACTTCTGGGTTGTGTTGCTATCAACTTGAGCTAATCATTCTTAAACTTTAGATGTTGTATGCTGTCTTTGTATGAAGCTGCAACTAGGCATGCTTTCATTCTGTTCTTTTTAATTGTAGCATTCACCTACTCAACGTCATCCATATGGCTGTAAACCTGTTTGCTTGCTGAAGAAGAGGAAACCTATAGCATTAAAAACCATGGCTGTGTTATGAAGTCTCAGAAACTTTCCTGTGATTCCAACAAAATAATGATTCTTTGATATCACTGCGGTTCACGTTATTATTAGGGTAGTTTTCTTTTTGGTGGGAGATATATATTAGTTGGTTTATCTTCAAATTGACTGGATATAATATGAAATTGTGAACATATAATTTACAGTATTCTAATATTTTTCCCCCCTTAGAAGTTAGTATTTACTATGAAACTACAAGTAACTTTATAGAGTAATGTGTGCATGCATATCAAAGAAGTGTATAAAAAGCATCCAAAATTATAGAGTAATGTCATCCTATTGTCATCTCTGATTTGGAAATTTAGTAGAGAATAAAGATGAACCCTAGTGAAACTTAGACTTGTGCTTGTAATGGACATCAAAACTTCAACCTTGAGATGGTCATTGGGGAATCTGTTGGAGCTTTCTTTTGAGACTCCAGTTACAAAACCGTATTACTAAATTTCGAAGCTTCCCGTTCTGGCTGTCGACACTCCAGATCTTGAAATTCTATGATGGAAGTCTTTACATTTTTCAGATGCCAATTGTTTCTTTTTCTCTGTGTTCTCTTTCTCCTCTTTTTTCTCTGTGTTGATGTTGTTTACACATGAAAATAGTTAGTTTCAAATTGCAATTGGCCACAGATCTATATCTAATGATTCTATTGATTTACTGAAGTAAGCTAATGTCTTTGGCTTTTATGGCTGGTTAAGGTTGTGTCCAAATGGAAAGATTATATGAAACACTATGAAATAAGCTCTCTCTCTCTCTCTCTCTCTCGATCTCTCGATTAATAGATAGATAGATAGATAAACGTAGGGTTTGGATCAGGGTTTTTTGGATTAAACTTTGATCCAAAACACAACAGTGGAGTGGGCAGCATCTAATGCAGCAATAGCATCTGACACCATTGTGTTAAATTTTTTAAATTTGATGAAATTTTCAAATAATCTCCTGCAACCATACTTGAACTATTTATTCTTCTGATCTGTCTCTTTCATCTTCTTCTCAAATCATTTATCCTTGTTGGCAACATACTTTTTCTTCTTTACCTCGACATTTCATTTGATGCTAAAGGTAAGGAAAAAGTTGGAAGTCTACTTAAATAGTGGGTTTTCATTTAAATTTTATATTTTTATTATACTTTGTTCCTATATTTAATGCAAATTGAATTGAATGCTAATAGAATCAAATTTATATTTTTGTTTTACTTTTGTTTCAATATTGAATGCAAGTTGAATTGAATATGATACAAATTGAATTTAATGAATTGAAAGCAATTGGAATTGAAATTAATGTTTAGAATTTAACTTAATTTTCTTTTCGCAGATGGAGGACATTTTTACTTGGTATCTTCCTTTGTGGTTGCTAACGATGATCAATTTGCTAAGTATTGAAAAAGTTAATGCAATTATTGATATTGGATTTAATGGTATTTTTCATCTATCAATTATCAATATTAACAAGCGGTTGTTCAATTACTTGAATCATTACCCTTACAAGTTGGTACTCTTCTAGCACAAGACATGGTGATGACAATTCCAACGATTATTTGTGAATTATTTGTTTGTAGTGCAAAATGTTTGATAAAATCTCGAGACATAAGTGGGCAAGATCCATCATTGAATATATTTTTGACGGAATCATTTGTGAAGCTTGATACTTTTAAGTACCGTATTAGTTGTCTTGTACTGTTGCATGTAAAATTTATACTTAAATATAAAATTCTGTGGCGTAGTGGTCAGTTTTCACCCTCTCGAGATCATGTCACGTGTCCATCTAATATCTAATAGGCGCGCGACACGTGGCCGCTTCAAAAACTTCTGAGCGGGAGTTCTCGTTCAATTCAAACTACGAGCGATTCAGGTAGTTAGAAGGAAGAGAAAAATTTGGTTATGAGTATCTCAATTTCTAAGTCAAATTTTCATTTGAACTCGATTGTTACAGCCTGGGAAGAGGTTGACCACATCTATAACTGGACCTAGACTAGCAGTTAAAAAGGAACACTCGTTCAACCAATGCAAATTAGGATATTCGGCTCTAATCACCTCTGAGATAAGCAGTTAAATATTTAAACAGATCTGAACTCTGTAGCTTTATTCAAGACATTACTTGTATAAAGAATAGAAATATTCCAACATGAGGAGGGGGGACGAATTTACTCCAGAGAAATCCTAGTTCGTAAGATAGAATGACCCGTCATTGTAATTTTCCTGAATTATAGTGTAGTTCTCTCTCCCTCTCTCCGTGGTTTTTTTTCCTCTTTGGGGTTCACATAAATCTTTGTGTTTGCAGTGGTTTAATTTTTACAATTTATTGATTATTTTTGATGCGTGGATAAATTCCCTTGAAATTACCCACATCATTTAGTGCTTCCATTGAGAGCTTTGAATCATATTTAGAATCTCTCCTCTATTCAAAAACCTATCCCTTCCTTAAAATAGCCTCGTGTGACAACCATGGCACACAAAAATGTCGCCCGTCATGATGCGAACGCTTCTGGTGAACTCGAGCTGATGACACTCTCCTAAGGACAACTTGTTCAGATGGTGGCCTACCTACGATTGGGCAAACAACGGGCTCAGGCAGACTGAGAACGAGAATTGGTCATCATCCATCGTGATATCGCAGAACATGAGCGAGAGGCAATAACGTAGGTCATGTAAATCACCTAGAGGGGGGGGGGTGAATAGGTGATGAGCTAATCTAATGGTCAATAATGCGGAATTAAAAAAAATTTATATGATGCAAACTAAAACTTCTTATACTAAACACAACGTATAACACAAGAGTGTAGCCGGATTCCCCGTGAAGGGCTCTGGACTAACTCCTCAAGATTCCTCTAAATAAGAGTTGAGGTGTCGCGTTGGCTCTCTTGGTTGAATACAAATGTTTGCAAACAATCCCCAAGCATATAACAATTAAGCTCACAATATATATCAAGCATATAAAGATGAAAGCAATATAAGCATGCAAGATATAAACAAGAGTAAGAGATAGAGAGTGAGCAATCGCAAACACGGGAGATTTGTTTCAAGGTTCGAGCACACTTGCTCTACGTCCTTGCCTTCAACACTATGAAGGATTTCCACTAAAATCGATCCCACCGGATCACTTGGTGCCGCAACACCTACAAGGCGAGTTCACACTTGAACTCCTTGGACTCTCTAGTCCCGTATACACTGCAAGCCCACAAGCTCGCCGAGCCCGCCACCTCAAAAACCGAGTCCACACACGAACTCAAAACACCGCGAACACACTTGTCCGCCTCCTCAAAGTACAAAAATGAAACTTTGGTGATCACAACTCTTTGATCACCTAAAATCCTCTCACAACAAATCCCTATAGGTAGATATAGTAATGGATGGTTCAAGTGTTGTGTGAGAAAACAAGGATTGAAATGGTGGAGGAAAACTCAAGAAAATCACTTTTAAAACACTCTTGATAAACTCCTTTTTTGATTGGAAATTTTGGCTCTAAAATTTGTGGATATAACCACTGAAATGAGTGGGAAAAACTAGCCCAAAACTCTTCTTAAAATCTTGTATAAAACAGCCCCCAAAAGCCCCAATTTATAGAGCTAGAAAATCTAGCCATTGGAGCCAGGTTAGCCTGACGGTCGACCGAGACCCTGGAACAGAGAGCAGATCTCTCTGCCGGTCGACCGGCCCGGTCGACCGGGGCTTTCCACAGAGCAGAGCTCTCTGGCGGTCGACCGTTCCGGTCGACCGGCCCTCCAGCAAAGGCTGGCGTGCACGTCTGTGCACGTCGATCGACCGACTCGGTCGACCGACTTCAAGCTTCGGTCGACCGGCCCAGTCGACCGGCTGAAGCCAGGACTGGAATTCTGGGATTAAAAACTTGGTTATTTTTGACTCAATAAAATCCCATGAAATCATAAAAAATCTATAAAAATAGTTTCAACATTATACTTTGATAATCAAACATGCTTGAGCAAAATCAAGACATGTTACAAATAATTTGAACTATTTTTGTAACTTGGAAAATTTGGTTCAAAACAAAAACTGTATTTTTCCAAATTGGTTTTTCCAAACTTATTTTTTCAAAACTTCTCCAAATACAAAAACAAGATATTTTAAACTCTTTTGAAGCATAGAGTGTATGGATATGATCCACTACACATACATGGTGAAATATCTATGTTTTTGACATTAAGCTCTAAATTTGGTTTTGGTTAAATACATGTAACTTTGAATACAAAAAAAAAAAAAAAAACAAAACGGTATGTTTCAAAAAGAAAACTCTTTTGTTTTTTTCCAAAATAAAAATTCTTTTATGAAAAACTCATCTAAATCAAGAGTGTGTGTGCATATGGTATACTTGAGCAATCCACCAACTATTCTATCCTTTACATTTTATCTAAAAACAAAATCTTATAAAAACAAACCTAGACTCAAGTCTTGATCTTTAAGTCTTCACTTAAAGTCTTCTCATCTTCTTGACTTGGTCCAAACATGATCCATATAGCTAGATTTCTCTTGAGTACTTGATGTGGTCTTGATGCACAAGCTCTTGAATCAAACCGTGTTAGCTCTAAAACTTGACTTTAAATCTTTTATTGAAGCCACACACCTGCTAAGATCTTGATCACAAATTTGAAACTAAATAAACACAAGATCATTAGTACCATAACTACATGAGTTGATCATCATCAAAACTAGAGTGATAGGTCTTTGGGCCAACAATCTCCCCCTTTTTGATGATGACAAAACTTATGGAGTTATATATGCATGGATTAAAGTAAAGCTTCAAGGATGCTCCCCCTTAACTCATGCATAGCAATAAACAAATAATTATGCAATGAATGCTCATAAACATGTATGCAAATATATGGAGATAAACATGCATAAACAAGCATGAACACATCAAATTCTTTTTCTCCTATTTGCATAGCAAAACATATATGCATAAACATAAATCCTTCTCCCCCTTTATGTATAAAGCAAGGAAAACATGCATATATAAAATCCTTCTCCCCCTTTTTGTCAATCATCAACAAAGGGGTTAAAAAAAATGTTCTCTCCCTTTTTGTCCGAAACAAAGAATCAATAAAGGGGTAAACTCAAATCAAATCAATAATAAGAATATATGTGATATACATTCATGAAGAGGAAGACGCAAAGTTAACTTCCCTACATATATACATTACATGAGAGAGGGATGACAAGCCCTAATTCACATAACGCATAATATGCAATGCATAAGAGGAGATGTGAAGCTCCCCCTACACACGTGTATCGTATAAAGAAGAGTTGTCAAGCTCCTCAATATAAGATACACTCAACATGAATCTATATGTAGAAGAGATGTTAAGCTCTCCTTGTATATAGGCAATATAAATCAAAACATTTTTAATTTCTTATTAAAACAAAATTTGAATTTTTCTCAATAAACAAATTTTAAGAATTCTTTGAAAATCAAATCATATAAACAAAAGTTTTAAGATACCAATTGTAGTCAAATTTTAAGATACCAATACCAATTGTAAATAGACATTACAAATTTTGAATTTAATCAAAAATAGAATCATATTGATACCAATTGAAAATTATTGCATATTTTTGATATCAATAAAAATAACAATTTTAAAACTAATGCATAAGCTTATTAAACAACCAATTGAGATACCAATTGAAAATAAGAATTTGAATCAAGCTTAGCATAAACAAACTTTGTGCTTTACACAAATAAATATTTTTGAGAATCAAGCACAAATAAATCATATATATATGTATGAAAATGAAAATACCATTAGAAATTGATATTATTTGAAATGAAGCATACATATATAGGAAACAAAATATGAGTATATACAAAATGAAAATACCAATTGAGATTAAGTATATAACTCATAACCTTCCACCCATTATATGCTCAAGATAAAAGATTTTTCAATTAAGCTTACAAGGCATAATCGCCCATCCATCCGCCATGATGGGGTTGGAAGGGGTTTACAAAAATAGGGTTTGAAAAATATTTTTATTATTTAAAACACTATCAAATGAAGAACAATAACTAGTTAAAATAATTTTTGAAAAAACTAGTTAAAGATCCTTCAAATCATGAAACCAAATCACATGTATGTCATGAAACATGCTAAATACATAAAGTTCAACACTCGAAATCGATAAAGCTCATAAAAATGTTCATGAAATAAGGTCATGACAAAAACAAATAAAGTGTGAATGTTCAAAAATCATGCAAATA
The DNA here is from genome assembly GCA_038442645.1 of Agave tequilana. NCBI lineage: Eukaryota > Viridiplantae > Streptophyta > Magnoliopsida > Asparagales > Asparagaceae > Agave > Agave tequilana. Next base: position 59,828 of record JAVJIF010013546.1, on the reverse strand, counting down.
GCATTTTCATGAAAATAATCAATAATGCTCAAAACAAACATGAATTTTATCAAACAAATCATGAAAGATTATTTTTCATATAAAGATGAAAATTATAAAAATTCATTTTTCATCTTAAAAACAAACTTCTACGTATATGTATGATTTATCTAAATCTAACAATATGCATACATATCTCAAACATAAAAAGAGTCCATAATGTAAATTGCATGAAGGCAAATGACTCATGGGGTATACATGTATATTTATTAGATTTGAATAAACAATACATATACATGAAGTAAACAAAAAAATAGGCAAAACAAGTGTAAATGAGGAAATCATTAAAACTAGGCTATACATGTGCATATAGTGAGTACAAATAAACAATGAAGTGCAAACATATATGAATCAATTTATTACTAATTACTTGTACATGTATAAATCCAAGTTTTAATAAAAACTACATTTAAACTAGTGTTTACCACATGAAGCACAATCATAAAAACAAACATGCTAAAAAATATTATATATGAACAAGCATGTAAATAAACTAGGAGTTTAGAGATAGTTACCAAACCAAAGAACTATACTCCAAATCTCCAAAACATGGTGGTCGTCCCACCAAACCTCCTTGATAGCGGTGCATCAAATATGTGTCCATCATGTCCATGTGCACCACCATCAAGGTACCTTCCCTCTCACGTTTTGTGAGAGCCCGCACCTATATCAAAAACACAAGGTGAGGATTTTGGTACCCATTTTCTTTGAATCCTTGGGGGTTAGCTTTGTAAGGAACCCAAACATTTTTATTAGCAAAATTAACATGATGTATCTTATCAAAACAAAATTTTGCTAAATGGCCTTTGGGGCCATATTGTGTACATTTGTACACTCTAGGATGCATATGAGTGTGGGTGTGGTCATGGCGTGCAAATGTGCATATGCATGTTGTGGATGATGTGCATGAACATGTAGAGCTTGTTTCTTTGAAAACAAAGACTCCAATCTAGAATGGTTAAAAGCACATTTGCTCAAAGTTGAGCTCAAACAATCAATTTTATTTTTCAAAAATTTAACTTCATTTTTATCAATGATTGTGGCATGAAGAGCATGATCAATAGTCTTTTTCTTTTTAGAAATATTTTTCTTTTCTTTTTCAACCATTTTTCTTTTTAAAGAGTTGTTTTCATGCAAAGCAACTTCCTTTTGTTTTTCCACCAAAATAATTTTATTTTCAAATTAGTGTTTCCTTCACAAAGATCATTTAATTTAGACATCAAGGAAACATTCTCATTTTTCAATTTTCATTTTCTTTTTCAATGCATGCAACTTTATTTTAAAAGAATCATTTTCTTTTAACATGCAATCAAAATTCTTTTTCAAATTCTTGTTATCTTTTCTAAGCATGTCATACTTTTCTAGAAGTTGTTGACAAAAAGATGTAAGCTCATCATAGGACATATCAACATCTTCATCTATCTCGGATTCGGTAGTTACCTCAAGGGGGGTTATCCCCTTGGATCATGTAGACACATTGGAAGCGTCACTTCCAACATCCGAGTCACTCCCCGCATAATATTATTCTTGTTCGCCAAGGGAGAGAATTGTGTTCCATACTACAAAAGCTGAATCAATGTTAGAAACCCTAGATAAATATTCATCATTTAGGGTTAATTTTAAAGCATGTAGGGCTTTTGCATTAGCCTCAATATTTTTGCCATTTGAACAATATGAATCTTTAGTAGTGGCAAAATAAACATGAATGCCTAGGCCTTTGAGGAATAAAGACATCTTAACCTTCCAAGTTTGGATGTTTAGGATGTCAATGGTGGGAGGTGTCATGAAATCCATGGTGTGTGTACAAATATTGTGATTAGCTATAAAATGAGGATCTTTAACTCTAGGTTGTAAGACCCAAATCAAGAGCACTTGGCTCTGATACCAACTGTAAATCACCTAGAGGGGGGTGAATAGGTGATGAGCTAATCTAATGGTCAATAATGCGGAATTAAAAAAAACTTATATGATGCAAACTAAAACTTCTTACACTAAACACCACGTATAATACAAGAGTGTAGCCGGATTCCCCGTGAAGGGCTCTGGACTAACTCCTCAAGATTCCTCTAAATAAGAGTTGAGGTACCGCGTTGGCTCTCTTAGTTGAATACAAGTGTTAGCAAATAATCCCCAAGCATATAACAATTAAGCTCACAATATATATCAAACATATAAAGATGAAAACAATATAAACATGTAAGATATAAACAAGAGTAAGAGATAGAGAGTGAGCAATCGCAAACACGGGAGATTTGTTTCGAGGTTCAAGCATACTTGCTCTACGTCCCCGCCTTCAACACTATAAAGGATTTCCACTAAAATCGATCCCACCGGATCACTTGGTGCCGCAACACCTACAAAGCGAGTTCACACTTGAACTCCTTGGACTCTCTAGTCCCGTACACACCGCAAGCCCACAAGCTCGCCGATGCCGCACCTCAAACACCGAGTCCACACACGAACTCAAAAAACCGCGAACACACTTGTCCGCCTCCTCAAAGTACAAAGATGGAACTTTGGTGATCACAACTCTTGATCACCTAAAATCCTTTCACAACAAATCCCTATAGGTAGATATAGCAATGGATGGCTCAAGTGTTGTGTGAGAAAATAAGGATTGAAATGGTGGAGGATAACTCAAGAAAACCACTTTTAAAACACTCTTGATAAACTCCCCTTTTGATTGAAAATATTTGGCTCTAAAATTTGTGGATATAACCACTGAAATGAGTGGGAAAAACTAGCCCAAAACTCTTCTTAAAATCTTATATAAAATAGCCCCCAAAAGCCCCAATTTATAGAGTTAGAAAAACTAGCCGTTGGAGTTAGGTTGGCCTGACGGTCGACCGCCCGGTTGACCGCCAACGGTCAGATTTCTGACCGTTGGGGCAGCGGTCGATCGGCCGGTCGACCGAGACCCTGGAATAGAGAGCAGATCTCTCTGCCGCTCGACCGGCTCGGTCGGCCGGGGCTTTCCAGAGAGCAGAGCTCTTTGGCGGTCGACCGTTCCGGTCGACCGGCCCTCCAGTAAAGGCTGGCGTGCACGTCGGTCGACCGACTCGGTCGACCGACTTCAAGCTTCGGTCGACCGGCCCGGTCGACCGGCTGAAGCCAGGACAGGAATTCTGGGATTAAAAACTTAGTTATTTTTGACTCAATAAAATCCCATAAAATCATAAAAAATCTACAAAAATAGTTTCAACATTATACTTTGATAATCAAACATGCTTGAGCAAAATCAAGACATGTTACAATTAATTTGAACTATTTTTGTAACTTAAAAAATTTGGTTCAAAACAAAAACTGTATTTTTCCAAATTAGTTTTTCCAAACTTATTTTTCCAAAACTTCTCCAAATACAAAAACAAGATATTTTAAACTCTTTTAAAGCATAGAGTGTATGGATATGATCCACTACACATACATGGTGAAATATCTATGTTTTTTACATTAAGCTCTAAATTTGGTTTTGGTTAAATAAATGTAACTTTGAATACCAAAAAAAACAAAACGGTATGTTTCAAAAAGAAAACTCTTTTGTATTTTTTCAAAATAAAATTCTTTTATGAAAAACTCATCTAAATCAAGAGTGTGTGTGCATATGGTATACTTGAGCAATCCACCAACTATTCTATCCTTTACATTTTATCTAAAAACAAAATCTTATAAAAACAAACCTAGACTCAAGTCTTGATCTTGAAGTCTTCACTTGAAGTCTTCTCATCTTCTTGACTTGGTCCAAACATGATCCATAGAGCTAGACTTCTCTTGAGTACTTGATGTGGTCTTGATGCACAAGCTATTGAATCAAACCGTGTTAGCTCCAAAACTTGACTTTAAATCTTTTGTTGAAGCCACACACCTACTAAGATCTTGATTATAAATCTGAAACTAAATAAACACAAGATTATTAGTACCATAACTACATGAGCTGATCATCATTAAAACTAGAGTGATAGGCCTTTGGGCCAACAGGTCAACCATCAGTTGCTCATGCGGATAATAGTTCTTCGAAAAGCGCAACAATGAGTCATTGAGTTGGGCGCCAGGGAGCCAAGTGGACATGCCCTCCGAGGTCCACCAACATCCTACAGCTCCAGCCGACTTATGTTTCAAGCTAAATAAAATGCGCTCTAAAGTAACCTCTCCACATGGGGACCCAGAGAGCCATGGAGCCGATCGCTCACGGAAGTGGACGAGGGGACGTCATGCTCCAACATACATGAAGAACACTTCCCTGACATATACGAAGATCAAGGATGCCTTATGTTGGCCCAAGGGTACACTCTCCGGTTTTGTTTTGATGATTACAAACCATATAACGTTATTTGATAGTAATCAAATTTGTGTGTTTCTAAATATTTCAGGTTTTAAGAACATTGTTGGTGTATTTTTTCCTTAAAAGGAAGGTATTTAGTATCAAGATCACTGAAGGAAAGTGTTCGAGTTTGGATGATCAAGATTCACATTTTGGAGAAACCATCTTGAAGATTGCTTGAAGACATAGAGTACAATTGTAAGATAATAGAATATTTTAAGTATGATGTGTAGAATTGATGCTCAAAAACTCATACACACAAAATACAAGTTTTCAAAATACGAGTTTTGATATCTAATTTTTTCTCCTTTTTGGTATTTTATAAGATTTGGTGTTTGATGCATGTACCATGTTTTCCAAATTTATATGTCTTATTTCTATCTTGTATCCCATATCATTGAAAAGCACCTAGGGGGGTGAATAGGTGATTATGCTAATCTAATGAACTTAATGCGGAATTTAAAATTTAATTGCAATGAACAAGAGATGCACACTCAAACAAGCCAAGCAAATAATTATGAATAAACAATATGAATTTATGCAAGGCACAATATAGAGAGAGAGAGCCAAGGGATCAAGCGCAAACAACAAGATATGTTTCGAGGTTCGAGCACCCAGCTCTACATCCCCGCCTTCACCCAGAAGGATTTTAAGTCCACTAGCTTGTCCATAAAGGACTCCCACAAAGGGAACCTCCACTGAGGATTTGGGGCAATAACAATTACAAGGAGTACCCAACTCCTCTCCTTACAAACACAACCTCCTCCTTGAGGCACAACTCCAAGCCAACAAACAATCACCTCACAACTTGAGGGATTAACACAAGGATCACCTCACAACTTGAGGGATACAACCCAAATGCACAACCTCCTCAACACAATGAGGGAAAGGCACAAAGCCAAGCAAAGATTGGGTATACAACTTGGTGATCAAAAGACCACAAACAATCTCTTTTCCCACACAAAGATCCTATAGAATAAGATAGTAGATGTAGCTCAAGTGTGGAGAAAACCAATGGAAATCAAAATCACAAAGAAAATCTTTGGGAAAAAACTGAAACCAAGATATAGAAGTTGAATCAAAACTCTTTTTCCCAAAAACCCTTTTCTTTGATTTTTCAAACCCTAGCAAAAACACCAAATAGATTGTTCAATTTAAAGCCCAAAAACTTCTTTTGATTGCTGTGAAAACACTAGAGAGTCAGGAAAAATTCGCACAAAAAATCTTAGAGAAAACCTCTTTCCTATGGGGTATTTATAGCCCCCAGAAAATTATAGCCGTTGGCAGCAGAAACTGTCAAAAATGAACCAGCGGTCGACCGTCCAACGGTCATATTTTGACCGCTGACAGCTACCGGTCGACCGGGAGGTCGACCGTCCCCAGAACTAGAGAGCAACGGCTCTCTGGCCGGTCGACAGCTCGGTCGACCGTAACAAACAGAGAGCAACCTGCTCTCAGTCGGTCGACCGTGAGGTCGACTGGCTTATGGGGCAGCCAGCGTGCATGTATCCGTGCACGTCGGTCGACAGTGTCGGTCGACCGGCTACTTGGTACGGTCGACCGTCCGGTCGATCGACATAGCCTGGCAGAGGCAATTCTGGTCAGAAAAAACAAGTAATTTTTAATCCTAAAAATTCTCATAAATCTTCTAAAAATACACAAAAATATTTTTATCATTTTGTTTTGAAATATAAACTTGTGATAAAAATTTCATCACAAATAACAAACATTTTTGTGTCTTATCATTTTTACCAAAAATCAAAAACTGTATTTTCTAAAACTTGGATTTTTGAATTGAAAATACATTTTGTCCAAAACTCATCCAAATACAAAAACATGATATCTAAACACCTTGAAGCATGATGCATATGGATAGAAATCCAATATACATGAAACATATACATATCATAGTTTTTGTCTTTAATTCCAAAAATAAGTTTTGTTAAAACACAAAACCTAAAACACATGAATAGGTATATCAAAGTAAATTTGTCTAAGTAGTTGAAGCATGCATGTATATAGAACAAATCTAATATACATTAAACCATGTAAACTTGTTTGATATAATATCTATTCATGAAAACCAAGATCGGTTAAACCAAAACGGAAAAAACCGAAAACCAATATCCAAAACATGAAACGTGTGTGTTGTGAGCCTGAGCATATCATATTATTCTAATCTTTACAACTTGGATCTAAACACAAAACTAAACTATGGTACCGATGTCTTCTTGTCTCCAAGCCGACTCGATCCAAAACTCTTTGATCCACCGAGCAAGTGCTATATATGATCTTTGACGCTCGGGCTCTTGAATCAACATGTGAAAGCTTCCAAATCATCTTGTTGAAGCTAATCACCAACTAATAACTTGATTAATGATCTGAAACTAAAATCATAAGATTATTAATACACATAACTACATGAGTTAATCATCATCAAAACTAGAGTGGAAAGCCTTTGGGCCAACAATCCTATGTATAGCCAAAATATTTTACTAACTATTATAAAATATTTAAAAATAAGTTTAAATTCAAATTTTATCAGATATATGTTTTTAGGCTAGGTCAGTTGACCGGGTGGTCGACCGGACCTCTGGGCCATATATGGCCTTGGCCTGTGCATGCCATGCATGTTTGTCGGTCGACTGGCAAACCTAGTAGTCGACCGGGCGGTCGACCGACTGTCACTAGTTTGGTCTCAGTTGAGACCGATTGACTAGGCGGTTGACTGACGTCAACGGATAATTTAAATATTTGAATTACCGGTCGACCGAAGTTCTGTAAAAGTTACAATAACGACTAGTTTTTTAAAATCTAGTTTTTTTTAAACTTTTCTCCCAATGGGGATGTTTGCTCTTTTTGGTTCTAATCTCTTCCCTAATGACCTGATAGGCTCTTCTAACAGTATTTTATCATTTGCCTATATGGTTCATTTGTAGAGAATTGCTTATAATTTTTTTGAGAAATATTTGAAAAATTAAGTTTATTCAAAAGAAAAGATTTCAAGTTTTCTTACTTCAAGTGCTCTCATTTCAAAATCAATTTCTGTAAGTTTTCAGCTCTAAATTGATTCATTTTAACTGATTTTCTCTTTCACAAACTTCTTGAGCTCCACCTCACATCAAATACTATAGAAAGTTGTAAAAGGATTTGTTTGTGATTTTTGTGATCACTAAGAGCTTGTAAATCTCATTGGTTTTGTACTACCTTTTGTGTAGAGGATTGAGAGTCAGAGTTATGTACTCCAGTTTCATGTAGACCATTGTAGTTCCTTTGTGGTGGCTCCTTTGTGGAAAGATCTTTAGTAGATATTGAAATCCTTCACGCGGTGAAGGCGAGAACATAGAGATTAATGCTCGAACCTTGAAACGATTCATTTGTGTTAGCGATTGCTTTCTTTCTCTACTCTACTTGCATTGTTTACACTTGTGTTTTACATTCATTTTCACTTGCAATTCATTTCTAACATCATATTTACTTGTCAGTTTTTGCTATCTAAATCAAGAAGACAATTGAGCATCTCAACTTATTGTCTAAGGGAATATAGAGGAGAAGTTCTAGAGCCCCCTTCATAGGGAATCCGACTTCACTTCTTGGTTTGAGTTGACTATTTGCATCATTCATTTTATTAATTGTTGCATTTTTACATTATTGACTATTAGATTAGCATTACACATATTCACCTCTCTCTAGGTGTACCTTCAATTGGTATCAGAACCTTGGACTCCAGTTTTTAGTTTAATCACCTTAGAGAGATCTTTTGCTAATTACTCACTCACTTGTACCATTTGCTTGATTTGACACAAGTTTACATGGCCGAAGGTATTAAGACTCCACCCAAGTTTGATGACCTTAATTTTCCCATATGGAAGGTTAAGATGATCATTTTTTTGTAATCCCTAGGAAGTCGGGTTACAAAGGCAGTGATCAAACCATTTAGCGTACCCGATGATTATGAGGCCACTTGGTCCGAAATTGCCACCAAGGAATTTGAATCAAATTCTAAGGCACACCATCCCTTCAAGCCTTGAATGATGATGATATTGCTAGGATAATTTATAGAAAATCTGCATTTGAGATTTGTCACACTTGGTTGTCACACACGAGGGGACTTCACAAGTCAAGAGAGCTAAGCTTGATCTCTTGCGTTCTTAATATGAGAATTTTTTTATGAATGAAGATGAATCTATTGATGATATGATTACTAAGTTTACTAAGATTACCAATGGTCTTACTTCTTTAGGTGATAAAATTAACAATGACCAAAAGGTGAGAAAGGTGATTCGTGCACTTTCACCATCTTGGGAGGTCAAGTCTACAACTTTAAAGGAGCTTAATGACAAAGAGGGGATGAAGCTCATTGGTCTCATTGGAAGTCTAAAAACCCATGAGATGAAAAAAGGCTAGAGAGGAGAAAGCACCCTAAAAGAAAAAGTCTCTTGCTTTTAAATCCACTCCTACTATTTTCGATGATAAAGATGATGACTAAGAAGATGATGAAGATTTATCCCTTCTTGTAAAGAATGTTAGAAGGATGTATAATAAAGCCAAATTTAACAACCGAAGAAGATGGTAAGGGAAGGAGGAGAAAAAGATAGTGTGCTACAATTGCCGGAAGCCTGAACATGTCGTTGCCGAGTGCCCAGATACAAAGAGCAAATTCACTACCTCCAAGAAGCCTTACAAAAAGAAGGCGTTAAAAGTAACATGAGATTCGGAGAGCGATTCCGAAGAAGTGGTGGAGACGGCTAATGTGTTTCATGGCAAATGAGAACACACCCAAGGTAACTTCCGATCTCTTGATGAATGTGATCCATGGATGAATTGGATGAAGCTTTTGAAGAACATTCCAATAACTATGATTTTCTCAAAAAGAAATATTTAAAAATAAAAAAGAAAAATGAACTTCTTCAAAATAAATTAGTTGTTATTTCAAAAGAAAAAGAAATTTTGTCTTCTACACTTGAAAAGACACAAAAGAATTTTGATGCACACAAAATTTCTTGCAAAGTAAAATTTTCAATCATTGATGAAAATGAGATTTTCACTGTAAAAACAAAATTGACACTGTGAGTAATGTTTTGAAAAAGTGTGAATTTAATAAGGCTAGATTAGAGGCTATGTTTCCAAAGAGGCAAACTCAAAGGAAACATCATGAATCATACACACACCATCATGCTCACACTCCACAACAATCACAAGCACAACATGTGCATCATGCTACACATGCTCATCAAGCACACACAAATGTATATGATCATCATGCTCAGACACATCATACATTTTTATATGCCAAGGTGTATATATGCACCTACTGTCGCCGCAAAGATCATTTGGCTACGTTTTGTTATGATAAATTAAATGCATCAAATAGTCATGTTTGGATTCAAAAAACTAATATTTTAAGACCCAAGAAAGTTTGGGTACCAAAATTAACTCTTATTCTAAATGATATAGGTGCGGACCAAGCTCCAAGACGTAGGGAGCGTTGGTACCTTGATAGTGGTTGTTCAAGGCACATGACTTAGGATATCAAAAACTTTGTAACCCTATTAAGTATTTAAGAAGGTGGCACTTTCACCTTTGGAGATGATTCAAAGGGCAAAATCGTTGGTGTAGGTAATAGCAAGGTTGACTCATCTCCTTTAATTGAAGACGGTGTTTTGATAGATTGACTCAAACATAATCTATTAAGTATTAGTCAACTTTGTGACAAAGGCTTAAGAGTTATTTTTGATGACTCTATTTATGATGTTTTAGACAAGAAATCAAGTACTTGTGTTCTTTCTGATTTTCGTGAAAACAATATTTATATGATTGACATGCTAAATTTGAATTGCATTGCCACTTTTTAAATGCTTTTAATTAAGATTCTTGATTATGGCATAAGAGACTAGGTCATGTTTCTTTTGATCATATATCCTGACTTAATTCTAAGGAATCGGTGAAGGGTATTTCCTAACTTGAAGTTTGAAAATGATCGCATTTGTGATGCGTACCAACTTGGAAAACAAAAAAGTCCTCTTTCAAATCAATCAAAGATATCATGACATCTAGGCCTCTAGAATTGATACGTATGGATTTGTTTGGCCCTATTAAGACAAAAAGTGCTCGTGGTAACCGTTTCATTTTTGTTTTAGTTGACAATTTCTCAAGATTTACATGGGTTTTCTTTTTAGAATATAAAGATGAAGGTTTTTCGCACTTTCATGTTTTTAGAAAGAGGGTTGAAAAAGATTTTTTTTTCTTCTAATTTTACACATAAGGAGTGATAGACAAGGTAAGTTCATCAACCATTTCTTTATCACCAATTGTGAAGAAAATGAAATTAAGCATGAATTGTTTTGTCCTAGAACTCCACAACAAAATAGAGTCATTAATGGAAGAATCGTACTCTTCGAGAGATAGCTAGGACAATGATTAGTGAATATAGACTCTCTCAATATCTATGGGCCAAGACTGTTACATTGGGAATCAAATTTATTTTTATAAGAATTCTAATAAAACTCCCTTCGAGATTTACTATTTGAAAAAAAATCAAATATTTCTTATTTCAAAGTTTTTAGTTGCAATTGTTTTGTTTTGAACACCAAAGGCAACTTAAGAAAATTTGATGCCAAGTCTTTTGTGAAAGTATACCTAGAGGGGTGAACAGGTGTAGTGCTAATCTAATGCCAAATGATGTGAAATTAAAATACTAATTACTAACACACTATGTGTAATCAAAAGTGAGCCCGAATTTCCCATGAAGGGCTCTGAAACTACTCCTTTAGATTCTTCTAGACTAAAAGCTGAGGTACTTTAAAAGCTCTCTTATTTGAACACAAGCATGGGCACACAAACAATATCTAGCATGTGTATGAATGAGCAATAAAGACAATGCAAGATATAAATAAAGAGAAAATAGATCAAACGTAAATACAATGATATGTTTTGAGATTCGAGCCGCTGCTCTACATTTCGCCTTCACACAGAAGGATTTCAACTATCCACTATACGATCTTCCACACAGAGACCTCTACTGAGGAATTATAACTCAACACTGGAGTACATAACTCCTTCTCTCTGCACAATCACCTCTACACATAAGAGGGAGCACAAAGCTGGTGATCTTAAAGGATCACAAACAATTTTTCTCACAAAAATAAGATCCTAAAAATAGGTTTAGAATTGATAACTCAAGTGTGAGAAATCAAAGTGATTTGGAAAAGAAATCTCAAAGAAAAATACTTGAGAAAAACTCTAGATAAATATAAAAAATAAAAAATAAAACAAAATTTTCAAAGACTTCTTTTTCTTTGATTTTTCTAACACTTTGAAAACAAATAAAGATTGAGAATTTTGGCTCAAAAACTCTTTTGAAAATTTTGCTGAAAATACTAGAAAAGTAGAGCATTTTTGCTCTTTGAAATTTTGATAAAAACAGCCCTCAAAGACCTATATTTATAGGTTCATTGAAAATATAGCCGTTAGGGTACAGAACCAGGCCAGATTGGCCTGTCGGTCGACCGCCCAGTTGACCGGTCAGCGATCAGAATTCTGACCGTTGGGTTACCCATCGACCACTCGATCGACCGCCCCAGGCAAACTTTTATAACGATCGACCGCCCGGTCGACCGAGGCCAAAACCAGAGAGTTCCCTCTCTGGGTTGGTCGACCGACCGGTCGACCGGGGCCTGATCCAGAGAGCAGGCTCTCTAGATCGAATGACCGTGAGGTCGAATGGCCCAAGGTCAAGGCAATTGTGCACGTCCTGTGCCCATCGGTCGACCGACTTCTGGTCCGGTCGACCACCAGCAGGCTCAGGACTGGGGTATAGGGTTTGAAATATAAGTTGTTAAATCCCTATAAATCCCCTAAAATCACATAAAATTCACAAAAATAAGCTCGTGTAAATATTTAAAGTACAAATGTGTGTGACCAAAATTCAGCACATACTACATTTTTGAGACTTGAAAATATTAATTTAAACAAAAACTGTATTTTCCAAACTTAGAATTTTGAAATGAAAATATATTTTCTCCAAAACTTATATAAGTACAAAAACAAAATATTTAAACAGTTTTTAAGCGTGTATGGATAGACTCTAATATACATAAAAATGATATATCTATGTTTTTGATATTAAATCCTAAATTAAGTTTTGTTAAAGGCAAAACTTAAAACACATGAACTAGAATCATCAAAATAAATTTTTTAGCATTATGAATCATCAATGTATATAGATGAAATCTAATATACATATAAACTAAGTAAATTTGTTTTGATTCTATCTATTCATGAAAACTAAATATATATTCGTGAAAATCAAAACTGGTTAAACTGAAACCAATAAACTTTTGAACTCGTGTGTGTACTTAAGTATATCAAGACTAGACTATCCTTACACAAGATCTAAACTAAACAAACAAACCAACCAAAGTCTTTTCGTCGATCTTCATCTTCAAGACAACTCGATTAAAACTCGACCCAAAGAGCATGACTCCATCCGAGTGCTAGATGCGATCTTGACGTGCGAGCTCTTAAATCTACACGTGTTAGCCCCATATTTGTTGGATATTCAAATATTAATAAGGCTTATAGGGTCTTCAATAAGTCAACTTTGACTACTGAAGAGTCTATACATATGAAGTTTGAAGAATCTAACTCTCTTCTAGAGAATGTTATAGAGACTGATTTTTTAGGTGAAGATTTTGAAAAGATTTTCATGAAAGACTCACCGGTTAAAGAGGAGGATGACAAAAAAAGGATGATACAAATGGCGAAGCTCAAGATGTAGAAGTGGAATTAACTCAACCACTTCCGAAGGATTGGAGATTTACTACAAATCATCCTAAGTATCTCATCATAGGTGACATATCCAAAGGGGTAACCACTCGCTCCAAACTTCATGATATTTGTTGGCCCAAGGTTGCAATCACTGATTTCTTATTTTGATGATAATAAAACTTATGTAGTTATTTGGTACTAATCAAGTTCAAATGTTTAAGTATTTTTTAGGGTTCAAGAAGATTCAAAGTGTTTCTTTCTCAAAATGAAGGCATTGAAGTCTCAAGCTCACTCAAGAATGAGATTCAAGTTAGAACAATCAGGATTCACTCTTTGGAGAAGCCCGCTAGAAGATTGCTTGAAGACATATAGAACCTATGTAAGAAAATAATATATTTAAAGTACAGAGTGCAAAAATGATGCTCAAGAAGTCACACACACACAAAATTCAAGTTTTCAAAATATGAGTTTTAATATTTAGTTTTCATCATTTTGGTATTTTACAAGATTTAGTGTTTGATACATGTCCAATGATTTTTCAAGTATATATATATATATATCCTATTTCTATTATGTATCCTGAAGCCTATGTGTTGCCAAAATATTTTTATAACTCGTATAAAATATTTAAAAATTAGTTTAAATTCATATTTACCCAAAAATAGAGTTTTCAGGCTTGATTGGTCGATCGGGCAGTGGACCGAACCTTGGGGTCATTTTGGCCTCAGCCTGTGCGTGCCGTGTATGTTTGTCGGGCGACTGGACGGTCGACCGGCAAACTTAGCAGTTGACCGGGCGATCGACCAACTGACACTAGTTGGTCTCAGTCGAGATCGGTCGACCGAGCGGTCGACCGATGCCAACAGTCAGTTTAAACTAATTGAACTACCAGTTGACCGGGCGGTTGACCGATGTTCTGGCACAGGTACAGTAACGACTAGTTTTTGAAAAATCTGTTTCTTTAACTTTTTTTTAACGGGTATATTTGCTATTTTTTGGTCTAATCTCTCTCTTAATGACCTTATAGGCTCTCCTAACTATATTTTATCATTTGCCTATTTATAAGGATCATTTGTAGAGGATTCATAACAATTAGTTTTTGAAAAATCAAGTTTATTCAAGAGAAAAGTTTTCAAGTTTTCTTGCTTCAAGTGCACTCATTTCAAAATCAATTTCTGTATGATTTCAGCTCTTAGATTGATTCATTTCAATTGATTTTCTCTTTCACAGACTTCTTGAGCTTCATCTCACATCAAATATTATAGAAAGTTGTAAAAGGAATTATTCATGATCTTTGTGGTCACCAAGAGCTTGTAAATCTCATTGGCTTTGTGCTACCTCTTGTGTAGAGGATTGAGAGTTGGAGTTGTGAACTCCGGTCTTGTGTAGAGCTTGTAGTTCCTTTATAAAGGCACTTTTGTGGAAAGATCCTTAGTGGATAGTGAAATCTTTCATGCGGTGAAGGCAGGGACGGAGAGCTTGGTGCTGGAACCTCGAAACAAATCTCTTGTGTTTGTGATTGCTTTCTTTCTTGCTCTTACTTTATTTCTATTGTTTGCACTTGTGTTTTAGCTTTTATTTCACTTATATCAAACATCATTCATTCTTGTTAATATTCACTCTCTAAATCAAGAAGGCAATTGAGCACCTCAGCTCATTTTCGAAAAAAAATATAGAGGAGAAGTTCTAGAGCCCTTCATAGGGAATCCGACTTCACTTCTTGATTTGAGTTGACTATTTGCATAATTCACATTATTAATTATTGTATTTTCATCTTTTGACCATTAGATTAGCTTTACACCTATTCACCCCCTCTAGGTGTGCTTTCAATTAATATCAGAGCCTTGTACTCTAATTTTTGATTTAACCACCATAGCGATATCGACTAGTTAATCATTTATTTGCTTTTCACTACACTAGTTTATATGGCCGAAGGAATCAAGACTCCACCAAAGTTTGATGGCCTTAACTTTCCCAAATGGAAAGTTAAGATGAGCATTTTCTTGCAATTTTTAAGAAGTCAGGTTGCAAAGACGGTGACTAAATCTTTTAGTGTACCCGATAGTGATGAGAACACATGGTCTGAAATTGCCACCAAGAATTTGATGCCAATGCAAAAGCCTACTATGTATTGCTTCAAGCCTTAAATGATGATGATATTGCTAGAGTTATTCATAATAAATCTGCCCATGAGATTTGGTCACACTTAATTGTCATGCACGAGGGGACATCACATGTCAATAGAGCTAAGATTGATCATTTGCGTTCCCAATATAAAAATTTTGCTATGAATAAAAAATAATCAATTGATGATATGATTACTAAATTTACTAAAATCACCAATGGTCTTACTTTTTTAGGTGATGGAATTGATAATGACCAAAAGGTGAGAAAAGTCATCTGAGCTCTTCTATCATCATGGAAAGTGAAAGCTGCAACTTTGAAGGAGCTCAATAATAAAGAAGAGATGGATCTCATTGGTCCTATTGGCAATCTCAAGACCCATGAGATGGAGAAAAAAGTAAGAGAAGAGAAGGCACCTCAAAAGAAGAAGATGCTAGCCTTCAAGTCCACTCCTACCATTTTCGATGAAGATGATGAAGAAGAAGAAGATGACAAAGATCTTTCCCTCCTTATTAAGAATGTAAAAAGGATGTATAACAAGACTAAAGTCAACAATTGGAGAAGATGGCAAGGCAAGAAGAATAAGTAGATTGTGTGCTACAATTGTTAGAAACCCGAACATATCATTGCCAAATGCCTGGAGAACAAAGCAAAGCCCACAACCTTCAAGAAGCCATATAAAAAGAAAGCTTTAAAGGCAACATGAGACTCGAAGAGTGAATCCGAAGAGGAGGTTGACACGGTTCCTGTGTGTTTCATGGCAAATGAGAATACATCCAAGGTACGCACAAAAACTCCAAGACATAAGGAGAGGTGGTACCTTGATAGTGATTGCTCAAGTTACATGATTTGGGATATCAACAATTTTGCGACGCTATCAAGGTATCATGAAGGTGACATTGTTACCTTTGGAGATGATTCAAAAGGTAAAATTATTGGTATAGATAATATCAAGATTGACTCATCTCCTTTAATTGTGAATCTTGTTTTGGTTGAAGGTTTTAAGCATACTTTTTTAAGCATTAACCAACTTTGTGATAGAGGTTTCAAAATTATTTTTGATAATTTCTCTTGTGATATTTTAGATAAGAAAACAAATACTCGTGTTCTTTTCGATTTTCATGAAAATAATATTTATATGATTAACATGCTTAATTTAGATTGCAATGTCACTTGTTTGAATGCTTTTAATGAACATTCTTAGTTATGACATAGGAGACTAGGCCACATTTTATTTGACCACTTATCTAGAATTAATTCTAAAGATTTGGTAAAAGGCATTCCTTACTTGAAGTTTGAAAAGGACCACATTTGTGATGTGTGCTAACTTAGAATATAAACCAAGTCCTGTTTCAAAACAATCAAGGATATCATGACAATTAAACCTTTAGAGTTAATCCACATGAATTTATTGGGCCTAACTAAAAACAAAAGTCTTAGTGATAATCGTTTTATTTTTTAATAGATGATTTTTTTTAGATTTATATGGGTTTTCTTTTTAGAACATAAAGAAAAAGCTTTTTCGCATTTTTATGTTTTTAGAAAAAAGGTTAAAAAAGAAAAGGATTTTTCGAGTTACGCATAAGGAGTGATAGAGTTGATAAATTCATCAACCTTTCTTTTATCATTTATTGTGAAGGAAATAGAATTAAACATGAATTATCTTGTCCTAGAAGTCCACAACAAAATGGAGTCGCTGAAAGAAAAAATTGTACTCTTCAAGAAATGACTAGGAGAATGATTAGTGAATATTGAATCCATCAATATTTATGAGCTGAGGACGTAGACACTTTGTGTTACATTGGAAATCAAATTTATTTTTGTAAAAATTCAAATAAAGCTCTTTTTGAGATTTACTATTTGAGAAAACTAAATGTTTCCTATTTTAAAGTCTTTTGGTTGCAAATGTTTTGTGTTGAATACCAAAGATAATTTAGGCAAGTTTGATCCAAAATCTTTTGAGACTATTTTTGTTGGATTCTCAAATACTAGTAAAGCTTATAGAGTTTTCAATAAATCAATATTTACTATTAAAGAGTTTATGCATGTTAAGTTTGAGGAATCTAACTCTCTTATGAAGAATGTTATAGAGATTGATTCTTTATGTGAAGACTTTAAAAAGATTTCTATGAAAGATTTACTGACACAAGATGAAGAAGAAAAGCCTAAGGATGATACAAATGGAGAAGTCCAAGATGTTGAAGTGGAGCCAATACAATCACTTCCAAAGGATTAGAGATATGTTACAAGCCATCCAAGGACCTCAATATTGGTGATATATCAAAGGGGTAACTACTCACTCTAAACTTCATGATATTTGTGGCCATTTTGCATTCATATCCCATATTGAGCCCAAAAACATCCTCGAAGTCGATGGCGACTCATATTAGTTGCTATCCATATAAGAGAAGCTCAATCAATTTGAACACAAGAAAGTTTGACATCTTATTCCTAGACCTCATGATAAACCAACCATTGGTACTAAATAGATTTTTTAAAATAAGTTGGATAAGTCAGGAAATATTATTAGGAATAAAACTAGGTTAGTGGCCCAAAGTTACCCAAATCGAAGGAATTAATTTTGAGGAAACCTTTGCACCCGTAGCATAGCTTGAGGCTATATGGATGATATTTGCTTTTACTTCTTTTAAAGACTTAATTTTTTTTAAATGGATGTTAAAAGTGCATTTTTGAATAAGTTTATTGAAGAGGAGGTATATGTTGAATAACCCTCTGGATTTGTTGATCCTACACATCTAAATTTTATTTTTGAACTAGAAAAGACTTTATACAGTTTAAGACAAGCTCTAAGAATTTGGTATGAAAGATTGAATACTTTTCTTGTTTTTAAATAGTTTTGTGAAAGGTAAAGTTGATACTATCTTATTTACAAAGCATGTAGAAAATAATTTTTTAATAGTGCAAATATATGGCGATGATATCATTTTTATATCTACTACTGAAAAGTTTTGTAAGGTTTTTGAATCATTCATGAATAAAGAATTTGAAATGAGTATGATGGGGAGCGCAACTATTTTTTTGGACTCCAAATCAAGTAACGATGTGATGGGATCTTCATCAATCAAGCCAAGTTTAAAAGAGAATTTATCAAAAAATTTGAGCTTAAAGATACAAAGATATACAAGACACTCATGGCTACCACAACAAACCTTGATAAAGATGAACAAGGTAAAAATATTGACATTAAACTCTATCATAGCATGATTGGTAGTTTGCTTTATTTGACGGCTAGCAGGCTGAATATTATGTTTAGTGTATGTCTATGTGCTAGATTTCAATCTTGTTTTAAAGAGTCTCACTTAGTTGCTGTAAAATGCATTATTAGAGATCTTAAGGGCGCTATTGGAATGGGCTTGTGGTATCCGAAGATAGGACAATTCTCAATGATGAGTTTTTTAGATGCCGATTATGCCGGTTGTAGAGTGGATAGTGTTCGAACTTAGATTTTGATGATAACAAACTCATATCAAATCATGTCATATATACATATACATCCTCACATTTGTGATGCAGGTTTCTTGGTACTCAAAATTGAAAGATATAACTCTGTCATTGAGTTTATGAAGTACAAGATTATAGAAGGATGTTTACTTTTTTTTATGTATTTTCTTTTAGAAGATTGTTAAATGTCTTGATCACACACACAAAACAGTCTTCTAGTCGACTAATCCTTTTCTATAGTCGACTAATAAGTCTTCTAGTCGACTTGCTCCTTCCCTAAGTCGACTAAGTCTTTTCATAGAGAGTTATCTATTCTCTGGTTTTCAAACTTCACAAAATTAGTCGACTTATAGTTAGTTATAGTCGACTAAGTTCAGTTTTCAGACACTTATCTGTGTATGTCAGTCAGTTATAGTCGACTACGACTAATCTCTAGTCGACTTAAGTAGGCAAAAATAGTATGTCTAGTCGATTAATTGACTACCCTAGTCGATTAATATTTAGTTTCTATCTGTTAGACAATTTTTAGATTCTGGTGTTTTTTCAACATTTATATATATATATATATATATATATATATATATATATATATATATATATATATATATATATATATATATATATATATTCAAATTTGAATTGGATAACTACCCTAACTGACCCTTGTTCTCACTTATAAATAGGGATGTTATCTCTGGGTTCAATCACCAATTCAATTAACAAGTTTTCTGTCTAAAAACTATATTAAATTTCTGTTTTACAAAAATTTTTTTTTTTTTTACTTCTATTCTTCTCGCCATTCCAATCTTTTGTGAAGATTTCTGAGAATCTTCCTATAAGAAACCTTCTTCAGTCATTCACATATAAGATTTAAGGCTTATAGAATATATTGTATTCATTCAAAAAAGTGTCTTCTTGGTGTAAAGAAGAGGTGTACAGATTTGGTGAAGAATTTTGTAAATTGGTGTACTGATGTTGATTTTTGGGTGTTTCAAAATCAGAATAAAGAAAATCTCAAGTAGGTTGCTTAGGGACTGGACGCAGGTTATAAGGACTGAACCGGGATAAAATCTCTCGTGTTTGCGTTTGCATTTTTCTGAGATTTATTCTATGTATTTATTTTTCTGCAAGTAGTTTATATTTTGTGATTAGAATTTTATAAACACTATTCACGCCCTCTAATATTTGTATTGCCTTATTTATAGATCCTATACTTGGTGTCAGAGCAGTGTATAAAGATGGCAACAGAATTTCCTTCATTACAATTTAAAGAAGGACATTCTACACAACGACCACCATTGTTTGATGGATCGAACTACAACTATTGAAAGTGTAGAATGAAGATCTACTTGCAATTACTCAATTATAAACTTTGAAACATCGTATAAGCACCATAAACTAAGCCTACTACTAATTATGATGCTTGAAGTGAGAACAAAAAAAGTCTGTCAATCTTAATGCCAAAGTAATGAATGCGCTTTTCTGTACCTTGAACAAAGAAGAATTTTATCCTGTGTCAACGACTAGATCTGCAAATCAAATATGGCAAATATTACAGGTAACAAACGAAGGTACAAAGAAAATAAAGGAATCTAAAATTTCTGTTCTTACTTACAGGTTTGAACTCTTCAAAATGAAGGAGAATAAAACTATTGTGGAAATGGTTATAAGGTTCACTGATATAACAAATTCATTAGTAGCCCTTAGAAAGGAATACACTCAAGTTAAAAATGTTAGAAAGATTCTCCGCGCACTCACATCAGATTAGAAGAAGAAGACTGTTGCCATAGAAGAAGCAAATGATCTCTTAACAATGTCATTAGAAAATTTTATTAGTAATTTGATGGCATATGAAGTCCAACTTGAAGATAGGAAGAAGAATGGACAACTTCAATTCAAGAAGAAAGTACTTGCCTTCATACATCCTTAGGCTTGGACAATTCAGATGATGATGGAGAGGAGATGGCGATGATTTCAAGAAAATTCAGAAAATTCTTGAAACAAGGTAAGTTTAAAAAAATAAGGATACTAATGATAATCTTCTTTGTTATATGTGTAATAAACTAGGTCATATAAAGAGGGATTGCCCATTGATGAAACCCAAAGGAAACTTCAAGAACTTTAATAAATTCAACAAAAAGAAGAAAGCTTTCTAGGCCACTTGAGACAGTGATTCATCTTTCTCTGATGAAGAAGAAGCCGCCGAGCTGCCAATGTTTGTTTCATGGCTCAAGAAGATGAGGTACAATTTTTTTTTAAATATGATGAATTATTAGATGCTTTTAATGAATTATATATTGATCTGAAAATGAAAAGTTAAAATAAAATTTTAACAAAAGAAAATGAAAAACTTAACAAAGAAAATTTACTTCATATTTCATAAACATCTTCATTAAATTCTCAAAAATTTGACTTTGAAAAAGTTATTTCATCTTTGAAAAAAGATAATGAGAAATTTTAAAAGAAAATATTTTGCTTAAAAAGGAAACTATTTCTTAAATTCTAGAATTTCAATTTTAAATAAAAAAGTGTTAAGTTTCAAGATTAAATATGAAGAGATTTTAAAAAATGTAATAAAATTTAATAAGGGAAAAGAAAATCTAGATGATTTATTATCTTTCCAAAAGATTTCAAATAATCGTTTTGGTCTTGGATTTTCAAGAGATAGATTTGAAAAACCTGCACATGTTGGTCGTGGATTTTCAAAGATAAATTTGAAGAATCTACACATGATTACAAAAAAGAATAATTATAATCCATATAATTCTTTTGTTAAGAAAAACAATAATACTGTTTCAAAAAGATCTAGGTATAAATATATGGATTCCTAAAAATCTAAATATTGTGGATAAAAATGCCTATATTGCATCAAATATACATCAAGTTTGTAATTCTTGTAATTATATTTATACTAACAAATAGAAATCAAATTCAAATTGGATTTGGATTCCTAAAGGATAATTTTTTTTCGGACCCTATCATGATGGGTACCATATAAAATGTTTTATCTTATAAGTACCTTATAAAAAAAAGTGGATATTTGATAGCGGTTGTTCCAAATAGATGACCGACCACATATAATTACTGTCTTTAGTTCAAATTAAGAAAGAAGGAACACTAACATTTGGAGACAATAACAAAGGAAGGGTTATTGGTATTGGCATGGTTGGTAATATTTCAAAATCCCTTATTGAAAATGTTCTTTTGCTAAGAGGTCTAAAACACAACTTGTTAAGTATTAATCAATTATGTGATAAGAGTTATAAAATAGTTTTTAAAAATGATGCTTGTCTTATTTATGATACTAACATGAAAGATATACTATTTAAAGGTTCACATAGTAATAACATTAATGACTTATCAATGACTTGTTTATCATCAAATGATAACTTATGTTTAATTGCTTTTAATAATTACTATTTTCTCTGGCATAAAACGATTTGGTTATTTAAATATGAGAACTATTTCTAAGATTTTTAAATTTGATTTAGTTAAAGGTCTTCCAAAAATATCTTTTAAAAAGGATTATTTTTGTAATTCTTGTCAGTTAGGAAAACAAGTTAAATCTTCTTTTAAATGTAAAGATTTGGTTTCTACTCATAGACTTATAGAGTTGCTTCATTTGAATTTATTTGGTCCTACACGTGTTTCTTCTTTAAATAAAAGTAGATAAGTTTTTGTTATTGTTAATGATTATTCACGTTTTACATGGGGAATATTTCTAAAAAATAAAAATGATACTTTTGAAGAGTTTTCAAGCTTTTGTAAAAGAATTCAAAATCAAAAGTCTCTAAACATAGTCAACATTCGAAGTGATCATGGAGGAGAATTTGAAAATAAATCTTTTGTAAATTTGTGTGATAAGTATGGTATTACACATAACTTTGCTTTTCTTAGAGCATCTCTTCAAATGTTTCTGTGGAGAGGAAGAATAAGACTTTACAGAAATGTGCTATAATTATGCTTATGGACAGTTATTTACCAAAATATTTTTGGGCTGAGGCTATTGCATGATATGTTTGAATTGTATGGCTTATTCGACCTATTTTTGAAAAAAAACATGCTATGAATTATTTTATGATAGAATTCCAAAAGTTTCTTATTTTAAAGTTTTTGGATGTAAATATTTTATCTTAAATACTAGAGATACTTTAGACAAATTTGATGCAAGATCCAATGAAGATATTTTTATTGGTTATTCTACTCATAGTAAAACATATAGAATTTTTAATAAGAAAACATCTACAATTAAAGAATCATTGCATGTTAAATTTGATGAATATTTAACTAAACCTGTTATTAATATTTCTTCACATGATGATGATATCATGATACTCAAGTTATTGATAATACTGTTATATCTCATGATGATACTGACATTTCTAACATTGATGAGACTCCTACTGAATTACCTAAAGCATATGTTGTGGTAAGGAATCATCCACATGATTTGATTATTGGAGATATATCTCAAGGTGTTCAGACTAAATCCAAGTTGAACTACATGACACATATTGCCTTCATATCTCTTATTGAACCAAAGAATATCGAAGAAGCTTGTGCAGATGATTTTTGAATAATTTAACGCAAGAAGATTCAAATCAATTCGTCAGAAATGATGTTTGGAATCTTGTACAACGACCAACTGATCATCCAGTCATCGGTACCAGACGGATTTTTAAGAACAAACTTGATGAATCAGGTAAAGTTATAAAAATAAAGTAAGGTTAGTTGCATAGGGATATAATCAAGAAGAATATATTGATTTCGATGAAACTTATGCACAAGTAGTTAGACTTAAATCTATTTATATTTTACTTGCTTATGCTTGTTTAATAGATTTTAAACGTTATCAAATGGATGTTAAAAGTGCCTTTTTAAATGGTTTTATTAAAGAAACTGTTTATGTTGAACCTCCGAGTTTTGAACATGAAAAATTTTCAAACCGTGTTTTTAAAATTAAGAAAACTTTATATGATTTAAAACAAGCACCTTGTACTTGGTATGATAGATTAAAAAGTTTTCTTCTAAATTCTGATTTTAAGATTGATAAAACAGATACAACACTATTTATTAAACATGTCAATAAAGATAGTTGGATTATACAAGTTATGTTAATGATATCTTATTTGGATCTACTAATGATAAACTTTATCAAGAATTTTTTAAGACAATGCAGAATGAATTCGAGATGAGTCACATTGTAATGGCCCGATCCCGAGGGTACGGAGACGTTACTGCGATGTATATATGTAGATCAAAAATACTCTTACATATATATGCTAAGTATCAGTACAGGCAAGAGTCAGAGTACGAAAGCACGTAGCATTATACATTCCAACATATGAGTACGATTACAAAGTTATCACAGGATGTGACACAATATTACAATAATATACATCACAGATATGGTGCAATGCAAGAATACAAAAGATATACAATAATGAACAGTACAAAAGGAGGCTCATAGTCATAACAAGAAAACTCTAAAGCCAAACAAGGGAGCCTGGAAGGATAAGGCTTCAGACGGTTTTTTGCTATCCGTTACGCTTCTGCTGTGCCACTCTGATCGGCAACAGGGAGAATCAACTAGTTCCAAGCTCCAAGACTTGGACATGAGGATCCAGGGGAGACAGAACTCCCCAACGAGTGGTGATGCGAATGCCAAATGGCGTGCAAGGTCAAGCACATGTGTATCAATAAATCCGAATCAAAGCATGCATTGAAAATCGTGTTGTGTGCACAAGCATACTATATATGAACGAGACATCAAGTAATTAGTGGTAATTAAGAATCAATATGAAACGAGAGTGATCATAAAACCCGATAAAATCAATTTTTGCAAAACATGTGATAAAACTAAGTTGAAAAGTAACATAATAAGTTATTATCTTGGCATCTTATTATTATTACTTGTCCGACCCATATATCTAGATATGTCCTGGTGTACATCTCAACACACATATAACCATATATAAGTAAGTTGAGGTTGGTTATTGGAAGCTGATGAAGAACTGATAGGTCATACTTATAGTAGTTTCCGTCCGCCCGGGACATAGCCATTGGGGGCCTGAAACCCCCCTAACACACATCTTCTGAGGGCTTGAAATTTCCCTAACACGAATCGTCGATTTATTATTCCACCAACATAAGTAAGGCATCATACCGACATCCATCACTTTCTCCCATTCCCCGTGTAAGCTATCTTTTTTATAGCTTATTAAACATAACTATAGATTACAAGAATGAGTAGGAACATAATTGATCATAATATGAGTACATAATAAGCATGACTGGAGTTCATAAAAAGCATAACGGGAGAGCATAACAAGAGATCTGGTACTACATTCCCGTAATGTGATAATCATGAGTTAAGAGTTAATCATAGCAGGTATCAAGTTTTAACATGATAATGACAAGTGATCCGGCAGGTGACAAGTGATAATTTATGTCATAACAGGGGCCAGGTGATAAGAGATAACATAATAGGAGCAGGTGTCAAGCAATAACATGTCAGGTGATAATACATCAGTTGTTAAGTGATACAGACATGTGTCAGGAAATAACATGTCGAGTGTTAACATATCAAGCATGTACATGACAAGTGATAGAGTAATAGTTGAGCACAATCAAGAAGAGCTGAGCAAGCTGGAGGCACGGACAACGAGTAGTGTTTATTCACTAAAGCGCTTGGCGGAGTTATCAGAACGACTCGGCTTAAGATGCGAGTAGAAAATCCGGTAGCATTTTATCTAGGCGAATTTAGTGAATAAAGCGCTGAACGCTAAGCATGCCTATCAGGCGGAGTATGAGAGACCTGATGGTCTAAGCGCACTCCTCTTTCGAGGAAGTGGACGAGCCCGGAGGCTAAAGTACGATCAGGGTTTAGGCGCACTCTCTGCAGCTACTACAAAATCCATAAGGATGCAGGCCTAAAACCAATTGGGTAGCTAGCCTGGGAGTGGGCAAAAATCCAGAGTCGGTATAGGGGTACCTGCATGAGATGTTTGTATCACACAATCATGTATAAAAACAGGCAGTAACTAGTCTATAGTGTGTGAAGCCCGAAAGTTGTGTATAAGCCCATAAAGGCTGAAGTAAGCCCGGGGTCTAAGCGCACCCTTGGTAGCTACCACAAAACTCATAAGGGTGCAAGGCCTAGACCAATTGGGTAGCCATCTCGGGAGTGGGTAGAAACCCCGAAGGCTATACATGGGTACCTGTTGACACCCCGCTCTTTGGAGTATGGAGTCTCTTGAAAGACGGGAACTCACCCACAATGACTGCTTGGAGTCAGCCTACATCGGGTCGTCATCTTGACGGCTATCTGAGCAAGTTAACAACTTAGAAACTCCTATACCTAATGGTCTAGCCAAGATAGTTAACAACCCTATTAAAACCCCATACAAGAACATTGAGAGCAAGAGAGCACACTCGAAGAAAATGGAAGTCAATCCTATTCATTGTAAAAGAGGATACAATTTCTTATTACATCAATTCTCATTACAAAAGAGAAAAGATACTAGCCAGCTCAGCTAACTCCACCCACGTCCGCTACTCTGGTCCTCAGACCATCCTTAAGATCTTCCAGGCCAGCCGCTAGAGCCTCCATCCCGATCATTCAGCCTTCCTGACTGACCTCCCGAACCTCTGGGCCGAGAACTCGGCGCTTCCGAGTCGTGTTTCATGCTCTCGAGCTAGCCACCTGTGTCATCCACTCGACCACCTGAGCTAAGAAATATGACTTGGGATCATAACATTTACATTTCCATAAGCAGATCCCCATTGTTGACACTCCAAAAAGATGAACTCCCAGACAACACTTCAATCTGTCTAACAATGTCTAACTTGTCGACAATTTCAAAAGACAAGTCGCAGATAGGCTGAAGACCTGTCCACCCCTAATAGACAAATCAGTGATTTGGACTCCACTGATCCAGCGAAGCAGAGAGTGAGCCAATTGTTGTATTCTGAAGAAAGCCCAAAAGGCTAACTCTAAGCTTCGGTGCAAGCTTTATTTAAATTTCGTAGCAAGCTAGTATAGCTTCCCTGCTATCTCATCTCTTAGCTTCACGTGAAACTCTTTCTAGCTCTGTTGAGAGCTATCTTTCAGCTCTGTTGTGGGATCATTATCTAACTTCACTGCAGGCTCAGTGCTAGCTTCGCAACAAGTTATCCTTTAGCTCCGCTATAGGCCTATGTTTCAGCTTCGCTTGAAACTTAGCTCTGTTGTGGGCTTTTATGGTCATTTTTGACCAATTAAATCTTAGCACAAGATTAATATAATTAAGATCAAATCAGGCAGTTAATCACAGTGATCTTTTCACTCCTCAAATCAGCTGAGAGAATCATGGAAAATCCCTTAATTAGGTTGAGCAAATCAAGGGATTGGTATAACAGCCTGAAGCTAGCTTGCTGATTAACTCCGTGCGTATGTTTCTAGCTTCACTGAAGCTGTGTTTAGCTTCACAATGAAGCTATTCTTCAAAAGTGAAGCTATATTAACTCAATCTATTTGCTGATTATTAGGAAGCAGTTACACCTCTAAATCCTATAAATAGCCCACTGCAAGGGAGGGGCTCGGGGCTGGATTTTTTCCATCAAAGGTTCGAGGCTGAAGATTTGGGCTGATCTTTTTAGAGAGATTATTCTCTAGGCCTCCAAGCTCTTTTAGAGAACCATGTTTCTCTTCCAGGGTGTTAATGCCCTCACGATCTTCCATTCTCAAATGGTTTCCGGAACCAGGCGAAAAGAAAATTTTTAGGCAAAAAACTCGAAGACTCAATCACTCGCATCGTCAATGGAATAAAGTGATTGCGCACTGGCCAGAGTTTCACAGGCATACTTCCCCGGAAGCTCTAGAAGAGAATTATTGTAATCTTATTTTTTACTTGTCATTCTCTTCAACTACTTTGAAGTTTTCCCACATTGAAAAATAAGACGATAACTCCGCTAGGGACTATCTTCTTCAACAACAAGAAGATGACACCACAATGCGATGATGAGACCCTTGAGTCTATTGCTGAGACTTTAATCATCCAATTTGACCAAGAGAAGTTTGAGCAACTTTTCTCTGAAGATGGTTCAAGCCTTATTGTTAGCCCAAAGGCCCATCACTCTAGTTTTGATGATGATTAACTCATGTAGTTATAATTTACTAATGATCTTGTATTTATATAGTTATTGTTATTAATCAAGATATTAGTAGGTGTCTAATTTCAATAAAGGAGTTTTGGAGCTAACACATATAGATTCAAGAGCTCCCGCGTCTCGCATCTGGCACTCGGTTGGAGTCAAGCTCTTTGGATCGTATTTGGATAGAGTCGGCTTAGAGAAGGAGTTCTACAAGAAGACTTCGGTTTGTATTTAGTTCAGTTTGTTAAAGGGAAGAATATATTTTTGAAGCTCAAAAATATATACACACAAGAATGCACGTTTTTCAAAAGTATGGTTTTGAATTTTAACTAGTTCTAGTTCTGTTGGTTTGCTCAATACCCTTTTAAATTTCTTATCATAACTTTTTATTCTTATATTCAATTAGTATGATTTAAATTGCATTTCAAAGATAACATTCAGGGCAACATTTAGTATTCAATAATAATTTTTTGATTCAAATATTAAAGATGTCAAATATTGGGTTGAAGTCTGTTCTTATTCTAAAAATAGTTTACAGTTTTTGATTTGACACCTTTCAGTATTTTATTGATAACTTTCTATTCCGAAATGATGTTGAATTGATTTAAGAAACAAGACTTACAGAGTTACAAATTATTCCTTACTCACTTCTGAATTGTTACGTTTGTAGCCTGAACACTGTGCTCAAAGTTAACCAACAGTCTGCTAGATTGGCAGTAACGGCTAATTTTATAGAGGCTGATTTTTAACATGTTTTTAAAACATGTTTTGTTGAATTTTTAAGAGTCAATTTATTTTTTTTAAATCTGGTAAAACTACAAGAAGAAGATCCTATAGTGGAAAAGTTAATAGTTTTATCAGATTTAAAAGAAATAAATTGATTTGTGTTTTGTTGAATTTTAAGAGTCAATTTTAAGATCCAAGGAATTACAACCACTCAGAATATACAACTCCCCAATACACAACTCATCAAGAAGAGTGATTTGTTGTTTGTAATATAAGAAGAAGATCTAGGCTCACTATCTCACTTACTCAACGATGTGTTCTTCTCTTGAAATTCTAATGCCTCAACTTGATCATAGGCAAAATCTTAAACTTGAGTTTAGAAAGTTTTAAGTAAAGCAAATAAGATAGTTTGAAAAAGTTAACTCTGTTCTTTAAGACTCATCTTGAATTGAATGTTAAATCATTAAGTCTTTCAAGTATGAAATAAAAAAAGTTCAAGAGATGTTTTAAAAGAAGTAGAAGTTTAGAAATCTAAATCCATCTTCATGTGCCTTCAAGAATACTTTCAAAGAAAAAAGGCTTAGTTTAGGCATGCATATGATTCCATTAGGTGTTTACATCAAAATCATTCAAAAAAAAAGAGGGATCGAAGAGAGGAACAATAGTAAGTCCAGAAAATGAATTTAGCTACTCATGGAAGATGAAAAATAATACATGAAAATAAAACAAGACATACCCGTGAATTAGAGTAGAAGAAGAGAAAACTTGATCCTTTATTGATGTCGCTTCAAATTTCAGATTACAATCACTCTATTCCTCTCTCTCACTGGTATTTGAACTGAACTACAAACAAAGATACAACTTCTATACTATCTAACAAAGAGCCTAAACCTTAAAAATAAAGAAAAAATCTTAAACTAATTTTCAGTCCCTTTTTCTTTGAAAAATACAGTATTTATAGGCAAAAACCAAACCAGGGAGGTCGTAAAAAGATAGGGGGAGCAAACGCTCCCCCAACAAAGCTTAACAAGCCGTGAAAACGCAGCCAAAGCCACATTTCTGCAGCCTTGGTGTGGCCAGGTGGCCAAACCAGGTTGGTGGGTCTCGTTCGTTTGGTGTTATGACTTTATCTCCTGCTGGTTTTCCCGTTTTAGCTCCAGGACTTGACGAAACAGCCTTTAATCTTTTGCTTTAACCACTTGATTTGGGAGATTTATTTTAACTGATTTTCAACCTCTCTGATTTGCCATGACCTGCCCTGATTTCCTAATTTTAAATTAATTCTGAATTAAATCAGAAATTGATGGGTTTTTGGGCTCGTTTCTCTTTCCTATCAGTTAGCAATGGGCTTGCATTTTATAAAGAAAAATAGGACTTATTAATATGATTTATTTAGATAATAAACATGATAATGTGACAATAAATATAGAATATATGTGACCGATCAATAGCATAGAGGCTGGAACGAGTCGAATCCATAAGGACGGGAGGCGATAGAAGCTTACACGGTATGTTCACGTATATGTTAAATGTTCTTCAATGTTTGAAAGAATGAAAAGAAAAGAAAAGAAAGAATGAAAAGGGAAGAGTATGATGAAACACAAAGAAGTGAAAAACATAGAAAAGATTATTTTTGTTATTTTTTTTTGTATATCTAAAATAAAGTAAAAGGAGAAAGAAAATCCATGGCTACTAACTACTAATGGCTCTACTAATATGCTAACCTCTTAGTGATAGTTGCCTCACATGTATTCTTGGTCATAACTAGTCCTTAGTTCAAAAGCGTTTCAAAGCATGACCCATAAGATAATTCATCATATCCAAATTCAACAAAACAAGTACAAGGTACACTTAAACCATCAAAACTAAATAGAGCAAGCATGGAGTAAAGTAATGTTAGCTTATTAGAGAGTTAGGATGTTAGAGTGTTAGAATCCAGCATCATGAGCCATCAATGGCTCTTGCAAGAGTAAGGCCAAGTAGAGGCTATTAGATTCATATGAATTATCAAGTAAGAAGTTGAAAGTTAGTGGTTAGTAGTTGTTACCATGAGAGAAAATTAGCTAAATATGTAAAAGGAGTTAGAGAAAAGAAAACAAAGAGAGGTAAAGAGAGAACCTTTCCTAGATTGTCACCATCCATTACAAGCACTCTTGCTTTCCACCCATGTACCACTCTCTCTCCTATAACAAGTTCTACAAGAAATGAAAAATACAAAGAGGAAGAAAAAGAAAAACTAACCTAAATTATCCTAAGAAGAAGAAATTACTCTATAACTACACTAAAACTCCTCAAAACTTCTCCTCCTCAGTTCTGAAAATCCCAGGGCTTTTATAGGCAAAAGGGGGCACTATGGTACAGGTACAGAGCTGCGCGTCAAATCATGACGCGCGCTCCATACAAGAGCCGCGTGCGCGGTACCGCCTGCTGCACGCTCCCCTCTTGTCCCCCGGTCGGGTGTACCTCCTGAAATCTGGATTTAGGCACTTGGTTTTGACAAAATTGCCTCCAGAGTCAATGGCTATTCATGTAGGTTTAACAGCTTGTTGCACATACAAGAGAGGTATTATTAGCAGAATTTAATATTAAATAAATATGAAAATGTGGTATAAAATATGCAGTTTTAGAGACTAATCACACCCCCACACTTATCTTTTGTTCGTCCCGAGCAAAGCAAAAAAAATAAGAAAATAATTACACCACTTTCGCAGGTGATGCGATTGTACTGAGTATGTGCAAGAAGCTGTTAAACCTCTAGGTTTCTCCTAGAGGAGGAATTTTGTCTCTTGAGGGTTTTCAGCGGATTACACCCACAAAATCCATAAAGAAATAAATCAAATATTAGTATTTTTAGAACGCATTTTGAAATAGAGAAAAGTGTTGAAATATTTTTATAAAAATTTAAGTGATCCAAGGTCATAGGTTAACCAGAAATTATTTTTTCCTTAAACTAAGTCAAAATGTAAAATCTTGTTATATATTAAATGTAAGAATTTAAAATTAAATCAATTCTTTGATCTTTCATAAAACTCTTAGAAAAATATGCACTTTGTAAACAGTGAAGATTTTTGAGATATCGACTCTAACTTTCATGCCATTTATTTATACCAATTTTTTTCTTCCCTTAGTTTTCTTAGGTTTTCTAGCTTACCCGGGTGATGAGCCTTTAGCCGGTGACTCCCAAATCAGATAGTTTTAGAGCTCCAGATGAGAAAATATCTTTCAGACTTAAGGACTCGAGTAAACAAAGCCACAAAATTAAAAAAGGATTATTTTGTTTTTATCTACAATTTTAGGCGTGAATAATCATGCTTCCTGAGGCATAATTACCCAACTTCAATAAGTAATTTTATCATTATTTTTATTATTATTTTTTATGGCATTTTTTATGGTATTTTCAGTCTTTATTTCAATCCCAAAAAATTATTTAAGTGTGAAGTGCATATATCTAAGGCAAAAAATTTAAGATCAAATTATCTTTTCAATCTTACTTTCTTATCCTAAAATTTAAATAAGATCTATTATTTTGACTTGGTTTAAAAATTCATAATTTTAGGTCTTCTAGTTCCAAAGATAACCTTAATTTCTTAAAAATAAATCATAACTATTTTTCTATTTCAAAAATTTTGTAAAAAGAAAAGAAAGAGTTTCTATACAAAAGAAAATTTAAAAATTTCCTAAAAAAAGTGTAAAAGAAGAAAATTTAAAACTAACTATGTTAGTATATCCTCCTCCACACTTATCTCATGCATTGTCCGTAATGCATCGTGAATGTGTATATACATGAAAAAAATAGAAAGGGAAGAAAAATTTCCTCATAGTGGTGGCTCCGGTGGTGGTCTGATTGGGCCAAGCGTTGCTACCTAATTAAAAAATCGTGGATCTTGTAGAAACCCAACAGTTGAAGGTTCACCTAGAGGGGGGTGAATAGGTGATGGCTAATCTAATGGTCACTTAATGCCAAATAATGCGGAAGCTAAAAGCAATTATGACCTTAACAAACTATTTAAACTAAACACCACGTATAACACAAGAGTGTTGCCGAATTCCCCGTGAAGGGTTCTGGACAAACTCCTCTAGATTCCCCTTGAATGGGTTGAGGTGCCGCGTTGGCTCTCTTGGTTGAATACAAGTGTTAGCAAACAAACCCAAGCAAGTATATCAATGAGCACACAATATATCAAGCATGTAAAGATAAGACAAGTAATAGCATGCAAGATATAAACAAGAGACAGAGAGAGAGAGAGAGAGTGAGCAATCGCAAACACACGGGATTTGTTTCGAGGTTCGAGCACCCTTGCTCTACATCCCCGCCTTCGACACACGAAGGATTTTCACTATACTCGATCCCAATGGATCACCCGGTGCCGCAACACCTACAAGCTCTCGGACTCCCTAGTCCGTACACACCGCAAGCCCACCAGCTCGCCGAGGCCGCACCTCAAACAAAGAGTTCGCAGCCGAACCCGAAACACCGAGTCCACACTAGGACCCGAAACAATGCGAATACAACCGTCCACCTTCTCAAAGAACAAAGAAAGAAGTCTTTGGTGATCACAACCCTTTGATCACCTAAAAACAATCTCACTACAACACTCCTATAGGATGAATAGCAATGGATAGCTCAAGTGTTTTGTGAGAAAACAAGGAAGAGAATGGTGGAGGAAAACTCAAAGAATCTCTTTTAACACTCTTAATAAAAACTCCCCTTTTGATTGGAAGTATTAGCTCTCAATTTTGTGGAGAAAAACCTCTGAAAAGAGTAGGAAAAACTGGCTCTAAAACTTCTCCAAAATCTTGGTGAAAACAATGGCCAAACCCCCAAATTTATAGGCTGTCAAAAACTAGCCGTTGGGGTCTGTCAGACCTGTCGGTCGACCGCCCGGTCGACCGCCAACGGTCAAAAATCAAACCATTGGAGCCTCCGGTCGACCGCCCGGTCGACCCAAAAGAACAGAGAGCACTGCTCTCAGTTCTGGTCGACTGGGTCGGCAGACCGGCCATCTGCCAGGTCAAGGCGTGCACGTCGTGCATGTCGGTCGACCGAGCCGGTCGACCGACTTCAGCCCTAGTCGACTTGATAGGTCGACTAGTCGACTTGCTGAAGCCTGAAACTGAAAATCTGGGATTAAAACTTGGTCTTTTTGATTGAAATAAAATCCCATAAATACTTAAAAAATCTACAAAAATAGTTTTACCATTATACTTTGATAAACAAACATGCTTGCACAAAATCAAGGCATGTTATAAAAGATTGGACTATTTTTGTAATATGAAAATATTGGCTCAATTGAAAAACAGTATTTTTCTAAAACTTGTTTTTCCAAAACTCCTTTAAATACAAAAACTAGATATTTTGAACTCATTAAAGCATAGTGTGTATGGGTATGATCCACTACACAAATAAGATGAAATATCTAAGTTTTTGACATTAAGCTCTAAACATGATTTTGGTTAAAAGATATGTATATAAGAAATTCCAAAAACCAAAGTATTTTTCCAAAGTAAAAATTCTTTTCTAAAACTAAAAATCTTTTATGACAACATATCTATCAAGAGTGTGTGTGTAAATGTATACTTGAGCAATCCACCAACTACTCTATCCTTTACATTTTAACTAAAACAAAATCTTCTAAAAACTAAATCTTATACCTAGACACAAGTCTTGATCTTCTTGAAGTCTTCACTTGAAGCCTTCTCATCTTCTTGACTTGGTCCAAACACGATCCAACGAGCTCGACTCCTCTTGAGTACTTGATGTGGTCTTTATGCACAAGCTCTTGAATCAAATCGGTGTAAGCTCCAAAACTTGACTTTAAATCCTTTGTTGAAGCTCCACACCTACTAAGATCTTGATAAAAAATCTGTCACTAATTAAACACAAGATCATTAATAAACATAACTACATGAGTTGATCATCATCAAAACTAGAGTGATGGGCCTTTGGGCCAACAACAATGACCTCTCTAATACGACCCAGTAAAAGAATGATTGAGTGAATGGTCTTATTTAAAAAATTATCCCCATCTAATTTTTAATTTTCAAAAATAATTACTGAGTTACTTTTTTCAACATCCTTGTCCAGCAATGAAATGTAATTTTAGGAGATGATTGATTTGGACTCAAATGGAATAAGAACAAAAACTGATACCGACTTAAAAATTTGACTCAGATCATGTCGAGATTCAAAAGAGGAGTCAAAATTGGTTCAAAAATAGGGTCCAAATCAAAGAATTGATGTTCACACACTTTTTTCATCAATGAAGTGTGATCATAAGATATTGGTGATTCAATTTCACGGTGTACTAATACAGAATTCAATGTTCACTTCAGAATAGAGAAAAAAATCTGGTAAAGATATCAGAGTCATTATTGAATCAAAAAGTGAAATGGAATTACCAACTTAAGGTTCAAAATCACTTTCAAGCTTAAGTTCAATTTCGAAAAAATGATTGCCAAAATGTGGAGGTGGTTCTTAAAATTTTAGATAAGTTCAAATAGATGTAATGAAATTGAATCTTAATTTTTGTCCATGGAAGAAATGTGTATGGGTGAAATGATCGACTCAAGTTCAGAAATTATGGGAATCAAAATTGGTTCAAGAATATTACTTAGTTCAGGTAACACTACAAGAGTCAATATTGATTTAAGGATTGGACTCAAATCGCTAAATTGAAGCTCAGATTTACATTCATCTTCAAGTTCAATTTCAGGAATTGGATAACTTGTCAAACTATCAAGAATTGAATGTTGGTCAAGTTCAAGTTGGAATGATGAAATTGAAGCTGTATTTCCAAAATGACATGATTCTTGAGTCATATGAACATCTAATAGACATGAAAACTCAATCATATTTTGCATTATTCGCTCGGTCTCTTGCACGAATTCTATAATTCTTTTCCACAATGATTTTTCTTTGAGTGGATCTGGAAAAGAACTATATGAATTTTGAAAATTTTGTAGACATGATGAGGCCATCATGTTTTCAAATTCTTTTTGAGCCTTTATCGCTTCTTCCAAAGTCCTTTGAAACGATGAGTTTTCTTCAATTAGTGGTTCAGGAAAAGGAGGATATGAAGCAGAATCGGGAAATGAATATTGTGAAATTTGTGGATAATGTGGTTGAAAATTTGACTCGGGGGAGGTAAATCCCTATGAACTCTGTGAAGAGTGAAAGTTATTTTGAAAATTATAGTCATATAATTGGGGATATTGGTCATATTAAGTCGGATAATCCCAACTCAGTATATATGGTTGGTTCATGTTGTACATAGTCGGGTTGGAGTTATCCGAGTCAAATGAGGTCGTAGTGAAATACGGATTCATATTAGGATTGAAAAAATTGTTGTTGAAATCCATATCACAATTTACAAGAAAGAAAAACAAATAAATAAAGAAAAAGTAAAAGAAAACAAGCCTATGCTAGGGTTGATTTAGACCTAGACGACTCCTAACTGGTTAGACTGTCCACGAGGGGTACATTGTCAGAAGCTGACAACAAGTTAATCGGCCAGGTAGGGGCAAGATCGGTTGGAGGTATCCGTACTGGAGCAACGGGCCTAATTATGTCAAATCACTATTTTTCGAGGTTTCGCCTCTCAATCCCCAACCTTGCACACCGATTTCACAAGAGTCAAACTCTAACAACTTTCCCTTTAAGTTAATCTCTTAAATGAGTCTGAGATGTCCCAAGGGGCCAACGTCTAGCAAGTTTTATTAAGGCTTGGGTTGTACGAGTGGGGAGGTGATTTTGGGCTAAGGGAGAATAATGACTTCCCCACCTTATGTTGTATTGGGTTTTGTCCTAAAGTTTAATTCATGCAAGTGTGTAATATAGATAAGAATAAACACACAAAGAGAGTAAATCACCCACGTGTTTGTCCTAACTATATGCAATGTAATATGTACGCCTCCTTCAAGATAACAACAACATAAGAACAAAATATAGTATATTGGAATTGAAATCGACAAGTGCCTAGATGCAAATGTCTAAACCGTTTTAAAAATATCCAATACCGTATTTTAGTTTTTAACATTATTACAGGGCACATGTAATATAAACAAAAACTAGTAGCAGAATATAAGAATATATAAGAATTTACCCAACCACACAAAAGCAAGTGTGGACTTCTGCAATGCTAAAATTTTAACCTGCACACCAAAAAAAGAAGAAAAGTTAAGAAAAATGTGAAATCAAACTGTTCCTATCCCTAGCAATGGCGTCAAAATTTGAGGGGAAAAATCGCGCATAAAAAGTGTATGCTTTGAAATCAAGATTTAAAGTGTGTGTGCTTTGCCTTCCTTGATACTTCCATTATAGCATAGAGGCTAAAACGAGTCGAATTCAAAAGGACGGGAGGTGATAGAAGCTTACACATATGTTCATGTGTATGTTAAGTATTCTTCAATGTTTGAAAGAATGAAGAGAAAAGAAAACAAAGAATGAAAAGAGAAGAGTATGGTGAAATACGAAGAAGTGGGAAATATAGAAAAGATTATTTTTGTGATTTTTATTTGTATATCTAAAATAAAGTAAAAGAGAAAGAAAACCCATGACTACTAACTACTAATGGTTCCACTAACATGCTAATCTCTTAATGATAGTTGTCTCACATGCATCCTTAGCCATCACTTGTCCTTGCTCAAGAGCATTTTAAAGTATGACTCATAAGATAACTCTTCACATCTAAACTCAACAAAACAAATGCAAGTTACACTTAAACCATCAAAACTAAATAAGAGTAAGCATGGAGTAAAGTAATGTTAGCTTGTTAGAGAGTTAGAATGTTAGAGCGTTAGAATTTATCATCATGAGCCAATGGCTCTTGCAAGAGCAAGGCCAAGTAGAGGCTATTAGATTCATGTGAATTATCAGGTAAGAAGTTAGCAAGTTAGTGGTTAGTAGTTAGTTGCTATGAGAGAAAATTAGCTAAACATGTAAAACGAGTTAGAGAGAAGAAAATAAAAATAGGTAAAGAGAGAACCTTTCATAAATTGTCATCTTCCATTACAAGCACTCTTACTTTCCACCTATGTGCCACTCTTTCTCCTACTGCAAGATCTAAAAGAAATGAAAAATATAAAGAGGAGGAAGAAGAAGAACCAACCTAAACTATCCTAAGAAGAAGAAACTACTCTAAAACTATACTAAAACTCCTCAAAACTTCTCCTCCTCAGTTCTGAAAATCCCAGGGCTTTTATCGGCGAAAGGGGGCACTAGGGTGCAGGTATGGAGCCGCGCGCGCGGTTCCACAGAAGAGCCGCTTGCACGGCCCCGCCTGCTTCACGCTCCCCTCTTGTCCCCATGTCGGGTGTACCTCCTGAAATTTAGATTTAGGTACCTAGTTTTGACAAACCCCCTCCAAAGTCAATGGCTATTCATGTAGGCTTTTGATCACCAATTAAATGGGATTTTTGGGCTTCTTTTTCATTTCATGATATGGACCTAGAAACATACAAGAGAGGTATTATTAACAGAATTTAATATTAAATAAATGTGAAGATGTGGTATGAAATATGTAGTTTTAAAGACTAATTAGTAGAACAAGCTTACATCTCGTCATCTCAGTGTGAACGAGCGGGGTGTCAACTGGTGACCGTGCATTCCACTGATTGTTGTTTGGGGCCAATCCCTGCAATGCCCAATATGGATTCCCACCGTCTAACGCTACCGTAACTGGCACAAAGCCAACCTGGATGCATAAACTGGATACGAGACACAACCCCAACAAATTTTTCTAGGACAGAGACATGAAGTTGATAACATGATAAAATACTAGATAGATACAATAATGTGCTGATCTTAAAAAATTTAAATGCTTGGATACAACAGAAGGGGGATACTTTGATACATCAAGATAGTTTAAATATATCTCTCTTACTTTTGAGAGAAGAGCATAAAAGTGAGAATCCATCCCTCAGTACATAAATAAAGTTTTGGTGTAATAAAAGGGACACCACATTTCACAATTTCTTGGGTGCAAACCTAATCAATTTAAACTTTTTATTGTCTACCCATGTTATTTTGCCTTTTCAAATGAGTCATGTTTATGTTGTAGGTTTTCTATGTGGCTCAAAGGCCAATGAGAGAGGGACTCTTGACTTTTAAGTTTGCTTAATGTACATTGTTAGTTCACAACCCATCAACTTTTGTATGAAGTGGCATTTGACATACATTTTAATTTTTATTGATAATAGAAAGACTCAAACACGTAATCGTAATTTAAAATATATTAATAGAAAGTGGATGCAAGATGCATTAAAAGACTACCCATCATATCTCACAAAATTACATCAAGATTGCAATTCACCAACTAGCATGTAGTGAAGTTCATTATACCAAAAAGTAGGTTATAGATCACCTTTGCCTATTCAAGGTTCATGATCAAAATAGAAATCCAATGCAATAAACCAAGGGTATATGAAAAATTCCCATAGGACTTGGATACAATATGATATGGGTGCATCATAATATACCTAAGCACATATCTTGTTTGTTTATCTTATGTAAAAAAGAGATAACTAACAATAAAATGATTAGATAAATACTAATAAGTTAGATATGTGTCTAAAATTTACAATTTTCATAATTCATTTATTCACAGGAAAAAATATGCAAGGCATACACATACCAGATAGATGAAACCATTCATCCATTATCAATTTAATTATTTACTCTTGGATGCATATTTGATTATCTAGCATTTCTTGGATACATAATAAATTTCAGGACATTATTAAATTGTATATGATACATATCTGAGTATCCCTCTATTTGACACATGTCCTGCTTAAGTGTGCTCTTGATTAAGGCATTCATGTTTTGGTGTATTGTATGACATGGGGATATGACCTGATAGAGATAGACAGAGACAACAAATTTAAACAGCTATCAAATGAGCAATAGGAAATTGTGCATACATGTGAACTATGTGTGTGGACGTGCTAACTCAGTAATTAATAAAAGAAACTAGGACATGGCATGGCAATGGAGGCTGATAGGCAATATTATTTTTTGTCATTGCTGTGAATTGTGATAATCTTACTAAAACATCATCTACTATGATAAAACATTAAGTTTCATGCATACTTCTTATCCTTGCATCTCCATCTTCCTGCACAGGAGCTTACTATGTTTTCCACTTACTCTCTCCAAACTCATCCCAAGCTTTGTTACCATGTAATTTAATATTGTTCGGATATATCTTAATCAACCTTGAGGTTACTAACATGAAAAAGTAAAATTAAAAAAAAATATCTTGATATGTGCAATGCATATTCAGAATCTGAGATAGTGTCAAAACTTTGCCCAAGAAGGTCTAAGGAACTTTTGAAATTAAAAGTAAGTAATACAAATAAGGACAAGTTCTGGAGCATGTACAAGATGTACCCAATGAGTAATTAATATGCTTCTCAAGAGGAGTAAGGAAAATTTGTGACACCAGAATATGTTTTTTACAGACACCATTTATTATGCAAAGTTCTTGTGCTATTTATAAGCCTTACTTCCAAGGCTTTTTAAGTCTTTTGGTAGACCTTGAAGGACTTGGGGCAACATCTCAAAAGACTAGCCTTTTAGTGGAGTTGGTCAAATCCTTATATACTCAAGACCATCTACATGTCTAGCCGATGTGGGATTATTTGTTCGACCTAAATTCTAACAGACCTTGAGTCTTTAAGTTCAGTGTCACATAAATGGATCTGCTAGCAAAAAGATGAGCAACAATGGCATTTGTTTTTAACCTTTGCCACTTTGCCATTCCATACCTTTTAACAATAGCATGTATTTCTCTTTTGAAATTTGGATAGGAATTATTTTCCGAATTTATTCAAAGTATGAGTTCTGGTACATTTCCCCTTATTAAATCCACCTTTCTCCTTCTTGATAGTTCTCATTTTTGAATGAGAATTATTTACAAAATCAGTTAAGTACTCAAAATTCAGTTTTTATTTATTTCCCTAATTTTTCATCCACATTTTTTGTTTGAATACAAATCTTGTTATTCTCTCTCTTGAAATTTGGAATAGAATTATTCTCCAACTTTGTTCTCAAGTATGAGTTTCCATACATTTTCCCAACTTGTCCATCCACTTTGACTTTCTTGCTAGTTCTCCTTTTAAATTAAGAAGTATTTGCAAATTTTGAGTTTTCATACAGGTTCCCTAATTTTTCATCTACTTATCTTATTGTTGAAATACAACATTCATTAAGTTTATAATGAAGGAGTACAAGGCTAATTACTAGTAGATTCATGAAACTTTGAGAAACATGAGGCATGGAAATTGCTTAATTTTTTTTTTTTTTTTTTGATGTAACTTTTATATTTCGTTTAGAAGAACAACATATAAGCAATAATACAAGCAAGAGAGATCTCCTTATTTGTCTGTGTTCGTAGTCTTTATGTCATAATCATGTTCCTTTGAACCATATCTTGCTCATTTTGGTTGATTGAAGTATTTAAGAAAATTAGCTACTAATCATCCTACTTTTCTGATGAGTGCTATCTGCTGTTTAGTAGACTCTATCACAACATATTTTGCAAAGGAGGTGTTATTCAACTGGCATGCTTGGGTGGGACTGAAACAATCTGTGGGACTTATATATTGGAGTGTCATTGGCGGACCCAGCAGTGGGCCGGGCCGGGCTACAGCCCGGTCCATTTTTTATATCTAGGCTTAAACTTATTTTTATTTTTGTTCTTTTTCATATATTGTGTTAGACCCCTTTCTATTTTGATTTTTTTAGCAAATTTATTCCTAGTTCCACTCCTGATTTAGTGGAGAATATTGTTTTATTTTTTTGATAAATTCATATAATTCATAAGTATATGTGATAAAAAATTGCAGCCCACCCTAAAACTTTTTCGTGGTTCCGCCCCTGAGGAGTGTTATTGGTTTGGGATATTTTGTGAGATTTCATTTTGGGGATATTATTGATTATTGGGACTGACTTTCAAATGTCCCAATTTTTGTCTCACTATATATAGTTTTTTACCCACCACTCCAACAAAAGAGGTTGGGCTGAAATTTGTCCTGCGATTCTTCTCTCTCTCTCTCTCTCTCTCTCTCTCATTAACTCTCTCTTCTCTATCAACCTAAAAACTAACCCTCCGTGTAGATAGATCTCTCCTCTCTGTCAAACCCAATCTCTCCTCTTCTCTTCCCTCTTTTTCTTCTCAAACTCCATCAGCAGCAGTAGGGGCTGCGGCAGCAGCAGGTGGCCCATTCTTTTTTTATTTTTATTTATTTTTCTTATACCCAAAATCTGCATGACTGGCATTTCTAAATCATGCAGATGAGCTAAAGAGTAGACAAATCAAATACAATAGCTTTAATGCATATAAGGTTGGATCATGTGAAAGTGAGCAAAACACCATTCTTCGAACATGTAGGAGTTCTTATAAGTGCTACAACTTATTGTTATTTTTTTATTTAAAAAAAATAAGTATTGTAGGCTAACAGCTTGAAAGTTACAGAAGAGTATCATGGACTATGGTTTTTTCTTTTTTTCTTTTTTTGCTTGGCAAATATAGTAGATCCATTAGTATAAAAACAATAAATTAAAATAATATTAAAATATTTAATAACAATAATCAATACGGCATGATTTGTCCCAAGTCAAATCTCAAATTTGTTCCAAAGTCCCACAATTCGAAACAATTTGTCCCAATTCTAGTCCCACTCTGAGTCTCAGAAATGTCCCAGAGTTGTCTCAGCGAGACAAATGTCTTACTCCCACCAAAAATTCCCAGTTGAATAACACCACCAAAGTGTTTTGTGTTGGTTTCCAAGTGAAGTGGGAGAAACTAATGAAGTGTATCAACAAAGTATTTCCTCATTTTTAGTGAAACAAACAGAGGAGAGACCGTTCGAACTATATTTTTTTTTCTTGTGTCAAACAAAGGAGAGAATGTTTGAAATGTGAAAATTATGAAAAAAAATTACACTTCTATCTCTTTCTTCTCTCTTTCTTTCTTTGCTTGTCAAATTCCAATCAAGTTTGTCACGCCCTCAAATCTGCAATGGAAGAATTAAATTGGGGTGTGCTCTTAGAGAGCTAAATTTGCTACATTCTGACGTTTAGAGCAACTATCCAGAATATTTAATATCCAAGTCTTAATAAATTAGACTATTAGGAGTCTTAGTGCATAGCCATAAAATACTATCTTATATCATATCTAAGTCAAAAACAAAAGATAAGACACTATGCTATAAAACATTTTAGAACCACCACACTTGGCATCAGGTTACTCAACTGAAGCTAGTTGGTTTCTGAAAAGATTGGAGAACAATGGAATGAGCTTAACGCTCAATGAGCACCACAACTTTTACTAGCAATTCAAAAACACAATGTAGAAATACCACTTACTATTTGAAAATAAACAACTTCATTTTAGAACATGATACAATTTAAATTTCATACGTAATATAAAACTTTCACCTGTGAAACACGATAATCATGTATTTATAACATAGGTATATCTTTTATGAAATCACAATATGCATGGGATAACATATTCACTTAGAAACATAAAATCCAGTTATATAACGCTCTCTCATTTTGTCACACTAATCCTACGAATTATCACCCAGTAGCATGAAAATATGCACAATCACTTATTAGTCATTCGGAGATAGATAACCTTGTCATAGATTCCCAGAGGCCACTTCACTTATGCCCGGAGGCCGCTTTCATTGTACTGGAAGGCCACTTGTTTAGTACACTCACTACCATATGGCAGACTCGCTAATTAGGATATGAGATTCTAGAGGTGGACCTGTCACAATGACGTGACACTTAGCTCCTTAGATCCATTAGTT
The DNA here is from genome assembly GCA_038442645.1 of Agave tequilana. Lineage (NCBI taxonomy): Eukaryota > Viridiplantae > Streptophyta > Magnoliopsida > Asparagales > Asparagaceae > Agave > Agave tequilana. The sequence continues at coordinate 16,435 of JAVJIF010013546.1, read as the reverse complement.
CACTCACTGCATAGTGGACTTTTGAGGGATTTTGAAGCAATACATATCACTCTTTCAATAACGCTATCACTTAAACACTTTCATTTGCTCTATCATTTAATAAAGTCAAATTCAGCGAAATCCATAAACATATTCAAAATTCACTTCTCTATTACTTTAAAAGCAATATCAAAGGTTTAAAATAACTAGATAAGATTGTCATTCTGTAACTATCACATTTAAATGACTTTATAAATCTCATTTGCAATATTATCACTTTTGAATCATATATGAACAACTACCAGTTACGTAAAGCATAAGTCAATACAATTTGATGCATAACACTAATAAAACACACTAATCATGTTTGATTGATCACTTTTAAACTAAAGCATGAGATGATAACATTTGATGTTATATTTGCAAATCAATATCTCCTTATATATGAAAAACATTTGACAATAAACTTAAAAAATGACTAGTGAGTAATCTACGCACATTTGAATGACATATATGATAATCACATAGAGCATGAGACAATATATCTCAATGTATGTCACTAATAAAACACACTAGTCATGTTTAACTCTTCACATCATATTTAAAAAAACAAGACAATAGAATTGATGGCATACTAATAAAAACACACTCTTCATGTTCAACTTCACATTTAAAAGAACAAGGTAATAGAATTGATAGCATATTTTTAAATCAACTATTTTATTTTATGTAGGTAAACTTTTGCAAATAACTATTTTAAATCAATATAGTAAGAGAAGTGTACTCATTTTTAATGACAAATGAATGTGATGTGGGACGGAGGGGGATTTAGGATTTGTAGTGGGGATTTTGTAGAAATGAGGAAGAACAAAAGAGGAAAGAAAGATATGATTGCGAATTGCAATCTGAATTTTGACTTCACCGCCTATGATTCAATCCATAGGGATCAAAATCAATACCAAAGCAAATAACTTTATTTTTTATAATCAAAATCATTGAATAATTTTTCAAAGATCATTACATGGTTATATATAACGTACAACACGTGCACTATATGTACAATTTTGATAACATCAAATCTCATCAAATCTAACGACATTTAGATCAAATAACTTCTAAATCTCAACCAAATCTATCCAAATCTGGATTCCAGTAACTTCAAAATCTCAACCACATCTATCTAAAGTTAATTTAAATAAAAATCTCAAATCTACTAAATCTAAACCATTTTCCCCCATCATTCTCCCCGACTTGAAAATATTCATTCTCAATGAATATAGTGGTAGGTAGAAGATAAGAACAACCAATTAGACTATGGTAGTGGGTGTAGAATCCACTACTAATGCGTTATGACCAAGGTGGTAGAGGTGGAGCTAGTTTTCGTGACAAATCTTCTTTAAAGAATGATAACTCGATCAGTGCATAGGTAGCAGACGAAAGTGCATCCTCCCAGGTGAGAACCGAATCAACTATACTTCGCACCCTAAATAGTCTGATCTCATATTTTTCTGTGTCCTGTAGAAAGATCTATAAAGGATTGTATAAGTCAGGCAATCTCAGGGATATTGGAATCCTCATAGCTGGCAGCGACAGTAATAGCTCCGTGGTAGACTTCGCTGGAAGATCTACAAGAGTCCCAATAAGAAGCTCTTCCACTTCTGGCTTTGGTTCTTCCACTTCTAACTCTAGCACGGGCTCTAACTCCAATAACTTTTGGTCTTGACTTCTCAAAAACGTCAAGCTTGTTGGCCCAATGGCCTTCCACTCTAGTTTTGATGATGATCAACACTCATGTAGTTATGTTTACTAATATTCTTGTGTTTCTAAGTTTCAGATCATTAACAGGATATTAGTTGGTGATTAGCTTCAACAAGATGATTAGAAGCTATTCATGATGATTCCGGTGCCAAAGCTTAAAGATCATACCTTTGCACTTGGAGAATCACGGAGTTTTGGAGCAAGTCTACTTGAAGATGAAGATCGTCAAGAAGACTTAGGTATCCTAGCTTAGATAGAGTTTTAGATCCATTTGTAAAGCTTAGTTTAGTTGATATGCTCAAGTGCACAAACACACACGTTTTATGATTTGATATTTGGTTTTTATGAATAGCTGATCAAAACAAGTTTACATGTTTTATATGTATAGTAGATGTATTCTAGTTATACATACATGGTTTAACTTGCTAAACAAACTTATTTTGATATCCCTATTCATGTTTTGGAAAAATCAAGTTTGACAAAATACAGGTTTTGTTTTTGATAAAATTTGCAAGACACAAAAATGAATTGATATGTTGATATATTGTCTTGAAATTTTTATCACATGTCTATGTTTAACATAAAATGATAAAACAAGTTTTATGGAATTTTCAGAAATAATAAAAGATTTTTATAAAATATTTTTCCCAAAATTTCTGACCTGGTTTTTGGGCTGACAGGCTGGTCGGTCGACCGTGCCGGTCGACCGCACCAAAGGGCCGGTCGACCGATCCGGTCGACCGATGTGCACAGATGTGCACGTCTGTTAAGCACAGAACCGGTCGACCGGGTCGGTCGACCGAGGTGAGAGCTCTGCTCTCGGGATTTTTCGGTCGACCGGGCCGGTCGACCGCTATTACCCAACGGTCACATTTTTGACCGTTGGCGGTCGACCGGGCCGGTCGACCGGTGGCTGTCAGAACTGCCACATCAGCCTAACGGCTAGTTTTGTATAGGGTTATATAAACCCCTTCTCTTTGGGGATTTTGGCTAAGTTTTTTAAGGAGAAAAATTTCTGGTTTCTAGAGGTTTTAAAACAAGTTTTCAAAAGTGTTTGGGGCTTTAATTCTTCAATCTTTATTGTTTTAGGTTTTTGAAAAAATCAAAGAAAAGAATATTTTGGGAGATTTGTCTTGGTTTTCATTCTATATCTTTTGGAAGGATTTTCCCAAGTGATTTTCTTTGTTGCTAGTTTTCCAAACACCTAGTTTTCCACACTTGAGCTATCTTCTATCCTAAACTATTAGGATTTTGTTTTTGTGGAAAAAGAAAAGAGAAAATGAAAGAGAAGTGTTTGAGGTTGGTTGTTGTAAACCTCATTGTTGTAAACCCTCCTTTATTTGTTGTATCCCTCTTCGGTAGAGGTGATCGGAGTGGTATTGGTTGTGAGCCTCTTGGTAGAGGTGGAGTTTGGTTGTGAGCCTCTTCGGTAGAGGTGTGTGGATTGGTTGTTGTATTGGCTACGGGCCTAACCCCTCGGTTGTGAGGAGGTTGTTGTTGAGAGAGGAGTTTGGTACTCCTAGAGTTGTAAGAATCCTCTTCGGTAGAGGTTCCCTCGGTGGGAGTTGAGATAGTGGAAATCCTACACGGTGGTGTAGGTGGGGATGTAGAGCAAGGTGCTCGAACCTCGAAACAAATCTTTGTGTTAGCGTTTGATCCAATTTCTCTCAACTCTCTCTCTTTTATATTGTGCAAAGCATCATACTTCATATCATCTTATCATATTGCTTGTGTTGCCTTGCATTATTTCATATTGCTATATCTTTGATTGCTTGGCTTGATTGTGTGTGCACATATTTCATATTGCTTGGATTGCTTGTGTGTGTGTGCCTAACTTGTACTCATCCAACAAGAGCTTCACATAGCGCCTCAACCCATTTCAAGGGGAATCAAGGGGAGTTAGTCCAGAGCCTCGCAAGGGGAATTCGGCTACACTTGTTGTATTGTATTAGTTTGTGCATAATTTGCATTAGCTTCCGCATTTAGCGCACTTAGTTTGCATTTAGTTTCTTAGATTAGCACTTACACCTATTCACCCCCCTCTAGGTGTTTTTCAATTGGTATCAGAGCTAGTGCTCCTGATACTTAGGCTTAACATCCTAGGAGTGATCCATTTGCTTGCTAATCTACATTTGCATTTGATTGTTTGCACATATTTAGTTTATACCATGGACTTCATGACCCCACCTAGTTTTGACCCTTCCAACATTGATGTTTGGAAGTATAGGATGTCCATGTACCTAAAGACCCTAGGTTTGCACGTTTTCCTTGCGGCCACCAAGAGATGTTATCTTGGTGATTGCAATCATATAGGGGCCAATGCACAAGCCCTAGAGGCTATTAGAAGCACATTACCTAAAGATTATCTTATGTGTGTTTCTAATCTTGATTCCGCTTTTGCAGTGTGGAACAAGTTGACTACAACCACCACCTCCAAGCTTCAAGTCCAAATCCAAGAAGAGGAATCTAGTGGAGAATCCGATCCACAATGCTTCATGGTCCAAGGGAATGACTCCCTTGAGGTACATTCGGAATCCCACCTAGATAGTGATTATGATGCTAGTTCTTCAAGTGATGATATCGTTGATCCCCATGTTTTGAATGAAGAACTATCTATTGTTTGTGAAAAATTGATAGAAAAATATAATTTGTTGAAAAAGAAGAGTCTAGGAATTGAACAAGAAAATAAGAGTTTGCATGCTAGACTTACCAATGTTTTGCAAGAGAAGGTTGAGGTCTATAATGAAAGGGATTCATTAAAATCTCAACTTGATCTTGCACTTAAAGAAAATAACTTTTTGAAAAATAAAAATGATTGCCATATTCTTTTGAAGAAAAATGAAAACTTGTCTTCAAAAGTTGATTTTGTTTTAAAAGAAAATGATTCTTTGAAAATTAAGATTGCTTCAATTTCTAAAGATTTGGATGCATGTTTAAAGAAAAATGAATTTTTACAAAATAAGATTGATGCACATGTTTGCCATGCTAGTGTAGCTTCTTCATCTAGTCTACCTAATGCATGTACCTCTTCTTCTAGGATTAATGATGATATTTGTATGCTAAAGAAGAGAGTAGATTGTTTGGGCTCCACTATGAGCCAATGTGCTAAGAACCATACACGCTTGGAATCCTTGGTTCGAAAGAAACAAGTTCCATCTTCTATGCATGCACACCCTCCACGGCATACACATGCTCCTCACGGACACCATCACACCATGTATGCTCATGTGTACACTTGTACACATTGTGGTCGTAAGGGCCATCTTGCTAAATTTTGTTATGATAGATTAAATGTTTCAAATTTAGCAAAGAAATTTGTTTGGGTTAGGGAAGGGACTAACCCCCATGGACCCAATAAGATGTGGGTACCAAAGACCACCCCTCCTATTATTTTTGATGTAGGTGTGGGATCTCACATGACGTGAGAGTGATTGCACCTTGGAGTGGATGCGTTCCGGACTTCATGGAAATCAAATTGGATGCATCACTTTCAAGGGAAGATTTGGTGGAGATGACCACCATGTTTTGGAGACAAGGAGAGTTGCCCTCTAGGTTTTGGTAACAATTCCTAACTCCGTATTATTTATTACATGCTTTTAATATTCTTTGTTTGTAGCATGTTTTTGATGTCTATGGATTAGTATGTTCATTCCATGTTTATTAGATCCTTGACATACATGTATAGTATTTGAGACACATATGCTTATATGAACCCATATTTAGTGTTCTCACTTTTGTTAAGCTATAATGTACATCATGAATCTAATACATGTGAATTTACATAGTAATCTTGTTTTAGTTTTATCATGATGATTTTTATATTGTGTTTTGATGCTTCATGTTAAGGTTACTTGTTTAGATGTTAGTTTTCATTAAGACTAGGAATTATACTTGTACATATAGTGGGCCACAAATAAATCTATATATGTATGAGCTTGAACGCTTATTTGAACCCATTAGATGTGCTAGTATAGTCTAGTTTTGATGATTCATACATTTTAAACTTGTATTCCCATTTTGAATTTGTTTTATGAGTTTTTTACTTCATGTATATGTTTGTAATTGCCAAACTTTAAGATATACATGTATACTCCTTGAGTCATTTGCCTTTCATACAAATCTATATTTGTACTCAATTGTGTTTAGGGATATGTATGTATACTTCATGTTTGACAATTCATACATATACCTTGAAATGAAATTTGTTGTGATGAAAATTTAGTTTTTCATGTTTCATGTATTTATGTTTAACTTCATGTATATGTCTACCTAGTTCAAACTAATCTTATACATATACATCTTTTTGAACCACGTGCCTTAATGCATATATCTAGTGGACTCGTTGAGTTTTGGATATGTATGTATATTTAGCTTGTATTAGACATACATATGCCTTGAAGATTAAATAAGTAGTTTTATATGATTTTTCATGTTTTTGATGGAATTATGTTTTTAAGGAATAATTGAGCTCAATGAAATATTTTTCATGATTATGATCTTCACATATTATTTGTACACTCATATCTATTGCTCATGTTTTGTTTCTCATGAGTTATGCTTTATTGGTTAGAGTGATGATTATCATGTGAATTTCAATTTTGTTTTATTCCTTGCTTGAAGGATTTCGTACTAGTTAACAAATTTTCCTTTTAACTAGTTGCGGTGTTCTTCATCTTGGTAGAGTTTTTCGAACAAAACTACAATTTTCAAATCTATTTTTGAAAACCCCTACCATCAAAGGGCGGTAGGATGGGAGATCATGTTCATGTATGCCCTAAATTGAAAATCTTTAAAACTTGAATTATGATTGGGTGGTAGATAATATGATGTATACACTTGAACTTATTGTTATGTCAATTGGTATCATTGAACTCTTTCAATTGGTATCATTTTGATCTTATTGTATACTCATATATGTTTTGTATGTATGTATGCTTTAAATTCCAAGTATATCAATTTCTATTGGTATCTATCTTTCATACATATATATGTTTGTGTTTATGCTAGTGCTTGAGTTTCAATTTTGTTTAAATTGATTACTTTTAAATTGTTATCAAGACTATGCATGTCTTTAGTTTGTTTTTCATAAAGGGGGAGAAAATTTGATTTGTTTTTCAATTGGTATTTGTACTCCCACACTTTATGATTAAAAGTTGTTATTTTAAACATATGATATCAACATCAAATTTGTTTATATGTGTTCAAAATGAAATATGGTATCAAAATTTGTGTTTAGACATTCAAAATTTGTTATGTTGTTTTGCAATTGGTAATTTGTTATGTTTAATTACAATTGGTATCTCAAAATGTTGTTTAAAGAAAATATTCAAAGTTTTGATTTGTATTTCCTATATGCAAGGAGAGCTTAACATCTCTCTTACATATAGATTCATGTTGAGTATATTATAAATTGAGGAGCTTGACAACTCTTCTTTATATGATATACGTGTGTAGGGGGAGCTTCACATCTCCTCTTATGCATTACATAATATGTGTTATGTGAATTGGGGCTTGTCATCCCTTCTTCATGTAATGCATATGTGTAGGGAAGCTAACTTAGCGTCTTCCTCTTCATGAATGTATATAGCATATAACATATATTGATTCTTGTTTATTGGTATCAAGATGCTTCATTGACATATTTTTAATTGATATCATGTTTGTAGTCACCCCTTATTGATTTTGTTTTTTGTTTTAGACAAAAGGGGGAGAACATTGTTTGCATTGTTTTGATTGACAAAAAGGGGGAGAAAGATTTTTACCCCTCATTTTATCTATGGTTTTGATTGTTTACCCCTTTGTTGATGATTGACAAAAAGGGGGAGAAGTATTTGTGTTTTATATGCATGCTTATGTTTTATATGCATATATTATGTTTTAATCTCAAGAATATTAAGTTTAATTGATTTATAGAGTTTGCTTTGTAATTGGTATCTAGAGCTTATTTTGTTTTGAATATTCCAATTGATATCTAGAACCATTTATTGTTTATGCATATGCATGTTCATGTTTAATATTCATTGCATATATTTATTGTTTATCCCTATGCATGAGTTAAGGGGGAGCTTCTTTGAAGCTTAACTTTAATCCATGCATATATACTCCATGAGTTTTGTCATCATCAAAAGGGGGAGATTGTTGGCCCAATGGCCTTCCACTCTAGTTTTGATGATGATCAACACTCATGTAGTTATGTTTACTAATATTCTTGTGTTTCTAAGTTTCAGATCATTAACAGGATATTAGTTGGTGATTAGCTTCAACAAGATGATTAGAAGCTATTCATGATGATTCCGGTGCCAAAGCTTAAAGATCATACCTTTGCACTTGGAGAATCACGGAGTTTTGGAGCAAGTCTACTTGAAGATGAAGATCGTCAAGAAGACTTAGGTATCCTAGCTTAGATAGAGTTTTAGATCCATTTGTAAAGCTTAGTTTAGTTGATATGCTCAAGTGCACAAACACACACGTTTTATGATTTGATATTTGGTTTTTATGAATAGTTGATCAAAACAAGTTTACATGTTTTATATGTATAGTAGATGTATTCTAGTTATACATACATGGTTTAACTTGCTAAACAAACTTATTTTGATATCCCTATTCATGTTTTGGAAAAATCAAGTTTGACAAAATACAGGTTTTGTTTTTGATAAAATTTGCAAGACACAAAAATGAATTGATATGTTGATATATTGTCTTGAAATTTTTATCACATGTCTATGTTTTAACATAAAATGATAAAACAAGTTTTATGGAATTTTCAGAAATAATAAAAGATTTTTATAAAATATTTTTCCCAAAATTTCTGACCTGGTTTTTGGGCTGACAGGCTGGTCGGTCGACCGTGCCGGTCGACCGCACCAAAGGGCCGGTCGACCGATCCGGTCGACCGATGTGCACAGATGTGCACGTCTATTAAGCACAGAACCGGTCGACCGGGTCGGTCGACCGAGGTGAGAGCTCTGCTCTCGGGATTTTTCGGTCGACCGGGCCGGTCGACCGCTATTGCCCAACGGTCACATTTTTGACCGTTGGCGGTCGACCGGGCCGGTCGACCGGTGGCTGTCAGAACTGCCACATCAGCCTAACGGCTAGTTTTGTATAGGGGCTATATAAACCCCTTCTCTTTGGGGATTTTGGCTAAGTTTTTTAAGGAGAAAAATTTCTGGTTTCTAGAGGTTTTAAAACAAGTTTTCAAAAGTGTTTGGGGTTTTAATTCTTCAATCTTTATTGTTTTAGGTTTTTGGAAAAATCAAAGAAAAGAATATTTTGGGAGATTTGTCTTGGTTTTCATTCTATATCTTTTGGAAGGATTTTCCCAAGTGATTTTCTTTGTTGCTAGTTTTCCAAACACCTAGTTTTCCACACTTGAGCTATCTTCTATCCTAAACTATTAGGATTTTGTTTTTGTGGAAAAGAAAAGAGAAAAAGAAAGAGAAGTGTTTGAGGTTGGTTGTTGTAAACCTCATTGTTGTAAACCCTCCTTTATTTGTTGTATCCCTCTTCGGTAGAGGTGATCGGAGTGGTATTGGTTGTGAGCCTCTTTGGTAGAGGTGGAGTTTGGTTGTGAGCCTCTTCGGTAGAGGTGTGTGGATTGGTTGTTGTATTGGCTACGGGCCTAACCCCTCGGTTGTGAGGAGGTTGTTGTTGAGAGAGGAGTTGGTACTCCTAGAGTTGTAAGAAATCCTCTTCGGTAGAGGTTCCCTCGGTGGGAGTTGAGATAGTGGAAATCCTACACGGTGGTGTAGGCGGGGATGTAGAGCAAGGTGCTCGAACCTCGAAACAAATCTTTGTGTTAGCGTTTGATCCAATTTCTCTCAACTCTCTCTCTTTTATATTGTGCAAAGCATCATACTTCATATCATCTTATCATATTGCTTGTGTTGCCTTGCATTATTTCATATTGCTATATCTTTGATTGCTTGGCTTGATTGTGTGTGCACATATTTCATATTGCTTGGATTGCTTGTGTGTGTGTGCCTAACTTGTACTCATCCAACAAGAGCTTCACATAGCGCCTCAACCCATTTCAAGGGGAATCAAGGGGAGTTAGTCCAGAGCCTCGCAAGGGGAATTCGGCTACACTTGTTGTATTGTATTAGTTTGTGCATAATTTGCATTAGCTTCCGCATTTAGCGCACTTAGTTTGCATTTAGTTTCTTAGATTAGCACTTACACCTATTCACCCCCCCTCTAGGTGTTTTTCGAAGCTTGACAAGAATTGGAAACTCTGGATCTGGCTCATCAACAACTTCTGGCTTTGGCTTTGATTCATCAATAACTTCTGACTCTTTGTAATCTTCCTCAGATGAATACAGAAGGTGTTAAGCATACAAAGCACGAAGATCCTTTTAAACAAACCAACATCGATAGTCGATATGGCTGCATTTTCTCTAACAATAAGCTTTTCCAACAAGCCTCATTTGGGCATAACAACACTTCTATTCAGTTGTTAGAATAAAATAACTGAATAAATCTTACAGATTGCTTTCTCACTTCTCATACTCATAGTGATCATCAGAACCCCGAAAATATAGGAGAGTCGCATACGTATCCCTTTTCACTTTCTTATCATCAGCTTCAGCATTTATATATTTTCCACAAAAATAAAATTTCATGAATAAATTTTTAGAAAAAAAGTTCAGAAATTACCCAATAATCTCAACGGTTCAAACTGAACTCAAATCGGACTGCAAACGGGGTCTGAAATGCCAATTTTCTATTATGAGAATGATACTTGCGCCAAACAGAAACTCGTGGAGGTCTAACCTGTTGCCTTCTTGCTACGAACTCTTCTCAGTAGCTCCAGAGCTTAGTCACGAATGAAACATTTCAAACAGAGCTCAAAACGGACTCTAAATGGGTCTGAAACAGACTCCAGACTGAGGTAGCGCTCTTGTGAACAGTAACCGTGAACAGTAAATTTACTGTTCATGGAACAGTAATTTTTTGAGTGGATTTTGTGGAAGGGAAAAGTAGGAAATTCAGCTCTGATATCAAACTTATGTGGGACGGAGGGAGATTTAGGCTTTGTGATGGAGATTTTGTAGAATTGTGGAAAAATCAGAATTGAAAAGAAAGATATGATCGCGAATCGCAATCAGATCTTAGCTTCATCACTTATGATTCACTACATAGGGATCAAAATTAATACCTAAAGCAAATAGCTTCATTTTTTATAATCAAAATCATTCAATAATTTTTTCAAAGATCACTACATTGCTATATATGACCTAAACACGTGCATTATACGTGCAATTATTGATAACATTAAATCTCACCAAATCTAACCACATTTAGATTCAAATAACTCCTAAATCTTAACCAAATCTATCCAGATATAATCAAATCTAATTTAAATAAAAATCTCAAATATTTAAATCTAAACTGTTTGTTTATCACACCAGAATGATTCAATCAAGGAAAGCATCAGAGAATGCATTTCGATGTACGTTATTAATAAAACACACTAATCATGTTTAATTCGTCACATTATGTTTAAAAGAGCAGTATACTTTCAAATCAATCATTTTCTTGTATGTATATTGTTGCAATTATTTCAAATCAACCTAGTAATAAAAATGTACTCACCTATAGATGACCCAAGATTCACTCAAGTCCGATCAATCTCGAGGAATTCCTAAAATATATACAATTCAATCATTGATAACTAATCCTATTAAATCTTATTTTCATCACTTAACCCCTTAATGCATGAATAAGGTGGTCAAACCCCTTTAACACTAGTATCTAATATTTATTAGAAATTTTTACAAATTTTTCTGAATTTTATAACATTTTTAAGACAAGATGGGTCTTTTTTTTTTGCAATTTCTGCAAAATGCAAGGGCATTTCTGCAATTTATAAGAGTTATGTTATATATTTTTTAGGTCTTCTCTTTTAGTATACTTTTATTTTGAGCCACTACTACAATTTTCATTGCAAATCATAAGTGAAAAGTTTAATTAGGACTCAAATGCAAATAATTGTCATTCAAACCAGGGGTTCTGACAATCATCTCCTTACTCTCTTTCTCCCCGACACTCACCCGAACTCATTCCAGCCAATGGCTGCTTGGGTTCGGGGCGGGGTTGAGGGCGCCCTGTGGCGTGCCACCACCGGCCGCCATCACCTGGCAGCCGCCGGGGTGCTCGCCAAGTTGTTGGAGTCTAAAAATCTTACTAGTTTTATATGGACCACAGTTTAAGATGTGTGATTAACACGAGAACTTTGTTTGACTCTTCTGCTTTGCTAGGGCGTCGTCCCAAGATATCAAAGACAGAAAGGTTGCTCATGTGCTGGTGGGTGTTCACAGGCCTCACTCATATTATCCTTGAGGGCTATTTTGCTTTCACTCCAGACTTCTATAAGAAAACACCTTTTCTGGCTGAACTTTGTTAGTTTTATAAGTTTCACTTTACCTGATTTCTATGGAAGTTAAATTGGATTTGTAGATTATCAGGTCCTCGAGTATCTTTAACCGTGTTGGTGGGTTCTCATAATGCTTATACTTCAGGGAAAGAATATAGCAAGGGTGACTAGATATGCTGGGAGAGATGCAGCGGTTGTCACTGTTGAAGGAATCACTGCTGTGATAGAGGGACCAGCTTGTCTCCTTGCTGCGTAAGTTTTTTTTTTTTTTTACTTGCATTTTCATAATAACCTTTGTTGCTAGCATATTAGTAACTTTGATAGCTTACTCTTATGTTTTAGTGGGATAGAATAATAGCTAGTGGAAATGAATGAACTGTGGTGTTTAGCTCCAGAAAAAAAAAAAAAAAGAAAAAAAATGAAGAAGATGAGCTAGAGTGATCGGGGATCAATCTACTCTTTATTTAGTAAGTTTCTTTTAAATTGTTTTATTTTATATAGTAGGTGTTTTAATCCCACTTCGGTTATGATGGGAGAATCTTCTACGTAAGGGTCTATACAAGGCCAAGTTTTGTAGTGTTTTATATGGAGATTATAATGAATTGATTAAAATGAAATCCCGATTAGGACGCTGAAGTCATTTTCAAATTTGAATCTTTACATGATAATGTATAGAGTGGAAGAGAGATCTCCTGGGTGCTGAAGCCTGAATTTATTTTTATCCCCTCAAAACTCTAATTTCTTCTCTCTTTCTTCTTTCTCCCTTCTCGTATTACATCAGCCTGGTATTAAGCTAAAATCTTGATATTTTCTTCTTCCACAAAAATTTTCAAAACCCTAAACACAAAACCCCATATCCTCTTTCCTTCCTTTCTTCTTTAGTTTCAAAAAAAGGGAGAAAAATAGTCAAGGAAAAAGTCAAAAAAGTCAAAAAAATAAAAATAAAAAAAATTAAAAAATCACATTGTTCATCGTCTTCTTCGTCGCCACTGCTTCAACTTCCCTACCAACAACTCCGCCCCTTCCCCTCCTCGATGATAGCCGCAACCATTGCCACGTCCTTGAGCTCGCAACGCCTCCATGACAGCGTCGCTGCCACCCAGATTCTCCCCTGACAGTGACCTCCTACTCGCCTTCACCAGATCCTCGATAGATCCACATCGAAATCAACTCTCCTCTGCGGGTTCTACTCAACATCGCTGACCTTCTCCGACCTCTTCACCGCCGGCAGACTTCGCCGAGGGATTCCTGAAATCACCTAGAGAGGGGGGTGAATAGGTGATAATGCTAATCTAATGAACTTAATGCGGAATTTAAAAACTAATTGTAATAAACAAGAGATGCACACTCAAACAAGCCAAGCAAATAATTATGAATGAACAATATGAATAGATGCAAGGCACAAAGTAAAGAGAGAGAGGGATAGAGTAAGAGCCAAGGGATCAAGCGCAAACAACAAGATATGTTTCGAGGTTCGAGCACCCAGCTCTACATCCCCGCCTTCACCCAGAAGGATTTTAAGTCCACTAGCTTGTCCACAAAGGACTCCCACAAAGGGAACCTCCACCGAGGATTTGGGACAATAACAATTACAAGGAGTACCCAACTCCTCCCTTTACAAACACAACCTCCTCCTTGAGGCACAACTCCAAGCCAACAAACAATCACCTCACAACTTGAGGGATTAGCACAAAGCTTACAAGGATCACCTCACAACTTGAGGGATACAACCCAAATGCACAACCTCCTCAACACAATGAGGGAAAGGCACAAAGCCAAGCAAATGAAGGTTTTTCAACTTGGTGGTCTAAACAACAACCACAAACAATTTCTTTCCCACACAAAGATCCTATAGAATGAGATAGTAGATGTAGCTCAAGTGTAGAGAAAACTAAAGGAATGGAAATAAAAAACTCAAAGAAAATTCTTGAGAAAAACTAGAAACCAAGATAAAGAAGTTGAATCAAACACTTTTCCCAAAAACCCTTTTCTTTGATTTTTCAAACCTAGCAAAAACATCAAATAGATTGTTCAATTTAAAGCCCAAAAACTTCTTTTGATTGCTGTGAAAACACTAGAGAGTCAGAAAAAATTCGCACAAAAATTCTTAGAGAAAAACTCTTTCCAATGGGGTATTTATAGCCCATTTACAAAACTAGCCGTTGGCAGCAGATCCTGCCAAAAATGAACTAACGGTCGACTGGTCGGTCGACCGTCCAACGGTCGGATTTTGATCATTGGCAACTGACGGTCGACCGCCCGGTCGACCGAAAAGAATAGAGAGCACTGCTCTCTGGTCCGGTCGACCGGCAGGTCGACCGTCCCGAGTGTCTGCCAGACGTGCACAGGGCTATGCACGTCGGTCGACCGCTGGGTCGACCGGCCCTTAGTTCGGTCGACCGTGCGGTCGACCGACCTGGCTTGTCAGCCACTATTCTGGGTCAGAAAAACAGGATAGAAAATATTCTAATAAATCCATAAAGACTTGTAAAAATACACAAAAATAGTTTTATCATTTTATATTGAAATATAAACTTGTGATAAAAATTTTATCACAAATAACAAACATTTTGAAACATTTTTGTGTCTTATCATTTTTACCAAAATCCAAAAACTGTATTTTCTAAAACTTGGATTTTTGAATAGAAAATACATTTTGTCCAAAACCATCCAAATACAAAAACATGATATTAAACAACATTTAGGCATGATGTATATGGATATAATCCTATATACATGAAACATATATATATCCATGTTTTTGTCATTAATTCCAAAGTATGTTTTGACAAAAATACCAAAACATAAAACACATGAATATGTAAGTCAAAACTAAGTTTGTCTAGAAAGTTAAGCATGCATGTATATAGAACAAATCTAATATACATTAAACCATGTAAACTTGTTTTGATCTATCTATTCATGAAACCAAGATCGGTTAAACCAAAAACGGAAAAACCGAAAACCAAACATGAAACGTGTCTGTTGTGAACTTGAGCATATCATACTATTCTAATCTTTACAATTTGAATCTAAACACAAAACTAAACTAGGTACCGATGTCTTCTTGTAGAGTGCAATCTCCAAGCCGACTCGATCCAAAACTCTTTGATCCACCGAGCAAGTGCTATATATGATTTTTGACGCTCGGGCTCTTGAATCAACATGTGAAAGCTTCCAAATCATCTTGTTGAAGCTAATCACCAACTAATAACTTGATTAATGATCTGAATCTAAATAACATAAGATTATTAGTACACATAACTACATGAGTTAATCATCATCAAAACTAGAGTGGAAGGCCTTTGGGCCAACAATCTCCCCTTTTTTGATGATGACAAAACTCATGGAGTTATATATGCATGGATTAAAGTTAAGCTTCAAAGAAGCTCCCCCTTAACTCATGCATAAACAAATAAACATAATGAATATGCAATGAAGGCTCTTAAACATGAATGCATAGATATACATAAACAATAAAAAGGCTCTAGATACCAATGAAATGTTCAAAACAAAACATGCTCTAGATACCAATTAAAATAATTAAAACATCTAGATACTACTTAAAACATGTTCTAGATACCAATTAAACTTGATATATGCAAAACATAATATGCATATATGAACTCAAATATTTCTCCCCTTTTTGTCAATCATCAATAAAGGGTAAAAACTAAAACAATTCAAGAAAATCTTCTTCCCCTTTTTTTTGTCTAAAACAAAAATATCAATAAGGGGTTAAATTAAACATGATACCAAAAAAAATGTGTCAATGAGGTGCATATATGATACCAATTGAAATGAATATAAACAATTCAAGAAATGCCTATATCAAGTGATACCAATTGAAATAAAGGTAAACGATGCATTGAAACAAATCATATAAAACATTTTTATATGAAACATATATCAATTGAAAACAAAAATCTTGATACCAATTGATAAGTAAATAAACTACACACCAATTTAAGTAAACAATCTTGATATGATATAAATTGAAATTTTAAACATAACAAATTTTGAATTCCTAAACATAAATCTTGATACCAATTGAAATTATTATTCTTTAAGGCATAAGATATCACTAGAAATTTTCTATCATAAAGCAAGGGAGTGGAATACAAACTCAATGGTAAAACAAAATACCAATTGAAAAATGAAAATCGAATTTTCTCCCCTTTTATGAAATACAAACTAAACACATGCATAAACTTGAATTAAGATACCAATTGAAAAGAGAATCAATTGAAACAATGTTGAAGCTCAAGTTTTAGCATGAATAAAATTTTGTGCTCAAGATATAGGGATATAATAAGCACAAAT
>JAVJIF010013545.1:0-70885 GCA_038442645.1 Agave tequilana | reverse complement strand
AAATTGGGTCCAAACAGGGAGAAAACGGGCGTTTCAAGAGCCGAGAGTAGTATTATATAGTTTCTATGTACAATTATAAATAATTAATCTTATTTTAAGACTTAATGGGAAGTTTAACGAAAAGTCAAACTTTCAGCCCCAATTGGTCTGAACTAGGACTTATAAGAGCCGAATATGGCCATAACTGGAGAAACGTGATTTTCAAGAGCCTTCAAGAGCCGGGAGTAGTATTGCATAGTCTCTATGTACAAGTACTACTAATTAATCTTATTTCAAGTGATATTTGAGAAGTTTAACCAAAGTCAAACTTTCAACCCCATTGGCCTGCATTATACCTTAAAAGAGCCGAATTGGGCCCAAACAGAGAGAACGTGCCAATCAGAGTTTGGATTAGAATTACAAAGTTTCGATGTATAATTATACAACTAATTAACCTTATTTAATGTCATAATTGAGAAGTTTGACCATAAGTCAAACTTTCAGCCCTGATCGGCCTGAATTAAGGTTCATAAGTGTCGAATTGGCTCAAACCGGGGAGAAAATAGGATTTCAAGAGCCTAGAGTAAAACTACATAGTTTTATGTATAATTACAACTAATTAACCTTATTTCTATTTTTAGTTGGGAAGTTTGACCAAATTCAAACTTTCAGTCTCGATTGGCTTAACTGGGCCTTATAAGAGCCAAATTGGGCCAAACTGTTAGCAAATATGGTTTTCAAGAGTTGGGAGTAGTATTACATAGTTTCTATAAATAAATAATACTAATTTACTTTATTTCTTAGGTTAATTACGAAGTTTGACTAAGACACAAACTTTCAGCACCGATTGGCCTGAAGTGGCCTTATAAGATTTGAATTGGGCCCAAAAAGGGAGAAAATGTGAGTTTCAAGAGCTGGGAATGGTATTACATTGTTTCTATGTACAATTACTATAATTAATCTTATTTATAGTTTTAATTTGAAAGTTCGACCGAAGCCTAACTTTAGCCCCGGTTGGCCAAAACTAGCCTTATAAGAGCCGAATAGGGCCAAACGGTGAGAAAACGTGATTTTCAAGGGCCAGGAGTAGTATTATATAGTTTATATGTAAAATATTACTAATTAACTATATTTTTTGTGTCAATTAGAATGTTTGACTAATAACCAAGCTTTCAGCCCCGATTGGGCTGAACAAGAACTAAGTAGAGCCGAATAGGGTAAAATCGAGGAGAAAATGTGGTTTTCAAGAGTCGGAGCAGTACTATATGGTTTACATATACAATTACTACAAATTAACCTTATTTTAGTCTTAATTAGGAAGTTTGAACAAAACTTAAACTTTCAAGCCTGATTGGCCTGAATTAGGCCTTATGCGAGACGAATAGGGCCCAAATGGTGAGAAAATATAGTTTTTAAGAGATAGGAGTAGTATTACATAGTATCTGTAGGATCTAAAAATATGACAACACAAACACTAGAGGGGGTGAATATGTTTTTAAAAATTTAGACAAGAACTAGGTCTTATTAGAGCCGAGTTGGTCTCTAGCAAGTGAGAAAACATGCTTTTCAAGAGCCGGTAGTAGGAAATACATAGTTTCTAAGAACAATTATAACTAATTAACCTTATTTCAAGTCTTAATTAAAAAGTTTGAACAAAAGTCAAACTTTCAACCCCGAATGGCCTCATCTTGGATTTATAAGGGCCGAATAGGGTCAAAACGACGAGAAAATAGGTTCGTCAAATGCCGGAGTAGATTTCATAGTTTCTATGTACAATTAAAACTAATTAATCTTATTTCAAGTCTTAACTGGGAAATTTGATTAAAAGTCGAACCTTCAGCCTTGATTGGGCTGAACTAGGACTTATTAGAGCCGAATAGGGTCAAAACGGGGTTTTCAAGATCCAGGAGTAAAATTACATAGCTTCTATGTACAATTACAGCAAATTTCCTTATTTCTTGTCTTAATTGGAGAACTTACCAAAAATCCAACTTTCAGGCTCGATTGGCTTGAACTAGGCTTTATAAGAGCCGAATTTGGTCCAAACTGTTAGAAAACGTTGTTTCCAAGGGCCGGGCGTATTATTACATAGATTCTGTGAACAAATTATACTAATAAACCTTATTTTTTAGGTTAATTAGGAAGTTTGACCGGTAATCAAACTTTCAGCCCCTACTGCCATGAACTAGGCCTTATTTGAACGAATTGGGCCCAAAAGTGAGAATACCTAGGTTTCAAGAGTCGAGAGTAGTATTACATAGTTTCTATGTATAATTATAACTAATTAACCGTATTTCAAGTCTTAATTGGAAATTTGTCTAAAAGTTAAATTTTTAGCCCCAATTGGCCTGAACTAGGACTTACAAAAGCCAAGTAGGGCCATAGCAAGGAGAAAATATGGTTTTCAAGAGTCGGGAGTAGTATTACATAGTCTCTATGTATAACTACTACTTAATTAACCTTATTTCTTGCCATATTTAGGAAGTTTGATCAAAAGTCAAAATTTTACCCCTAATTGATCTGAAATGGGCCTTATGAGAGTCGAATAAGGCCCAAACTATGAGAAGACGTGGTTTTCAAGTACCGGGAGTAGAATTACATAGTTTTTTGTACACATGCTACTATTTAATCTTAATTCTTGTGTTAATTGGGAAGTTTGACTAACAGTTAAACTTTCAGCCCCTTTGGCCTGATTTAGCCTTAAAGGAGTCGACTTGGGCCCAAAGAGGAGAAAACGTGAGTTTCAAAATCTGAGAGTTGTATTGCATAGTTTTTATTTACAAATATTACTAATTACCTTACTTTTAATCTTAATTGGGAACTTTTACAGAAAGTCATACTTTCAGCCCTGATTAGCCTGATCTAGACCTTATAAGAGCTAAGGTAGGGCCTAAACAGTGAGAAAACGTGTTTTTCAAGAGTCAAGAATAGAATTACATAGTTCTATGCACAATTTCAACTAATTAGCATAATTTCAAGTCTTAATGAGGGTTTGATCAAAAGTCAAATTTTAAGCCCCGAGTGGCTTGAATTAGCCCTTATAAGAGCCGATTAGGGCCAAACAGTGAGAAAACGAGCTTTTTCAAGAGTCAAGAGTAGATTACATAGTTTCTATGAATAATAATACTAATAAACCTTATTTCTCAGGTTAATTAGGAAGTTGACTATAGTCAAATTTTCAGCCCCGTTTGGCCTGAATTAGGCCTTATAAGAACCGAATTGGGCCCAAACGGTAAGAAAATATGGTTTTCAAGAACTCGACGTAGTATTACATAGATTATATAAATAAATAATACTAATAAATCTTATTTCTTATGTTATTTGGGAAGTTTGACAAATAGTCAAACTTTTAGCCCAGACTGCCCTGAACTAGGGCTTATTCTTGCCGATTAGGCCCAAAAAGGGAGAAAACGTGAGTTTCAAGAGTCGGGAGTAGTATTACATAGTTTTTATATACAATTACTACTAAATAACCTTATTTGAAGTCTTAATTGAGAAGTTTAACCAAAAGACTAACTTTCAGCCCCTATTAGGCTAAACTAGGCTTTATAAGAGTCGAGTAGGGCCCAAACGGCGAGAAAACTTTTTGTTTTCAAGAGCCGAGAGTAGTGTTACATAGTTTCTATGTATAAATACAGCCAATTAACCTTATTTCTAGTTATATTTGGAAAGTTTCAGCAAAAGTCAAACTTTCAGCCACGATTAGCTGATGTAGGCCTTTAGAGAGCCGACTAGGGCCTCAAACGATAAGAAAACGTAGTTTTCAAGTGCCAGGAGTAGAATTACATTGTTTTTATCTATAAATACTACTAATTAACCTGAATTAGGCCTTAAAAGAGTCGAATTGGGCCTTACAGGGAGAAAAACATGAGTTTCAAGAGCTTGGAGTAGTGTTACATAGTTTTTTATGTACAAATATGACTAATTAACCTTAATTTTAATCTTATTGAGAAGTTTCACCAGATGTCAAACTTTCAGCTGTGATTGGCTTGAACTAGGCCTTATAAGAACGAACAGGATCCAAACAGTAAGAAAATGTGCTTTTCAGCAGCAGAGAGTCGAATTACATAGTTTTTATGTATAATACAATCACTACTAATTAACCTTATTTATAGTCTTAATTGGGAAGTTTGAAAAAAAAGTCTAACTTTCAGTCCTGATTGCATAGTTTTTATGTATAATTAACATTATTTCTTGTGTAATTAGGAAGGCTGACCAATAGTCAAAATTTCAGCCCTCGATAGCCCTGAACTGGCCTTATAAGAGCCGAAATTGGGCCCAAATGAGGAGATAACATGGTTTTCAAGATCCTAGAGTAGTATTATATAGTTTTTATGTACAAATACAACTAATTAACCTTATTTCTTGTGTTAATTGGGAAGTTTGACCAATAATCAAATTGTCAGCCTTATTGGCATGAACTAGACCTCATAAAAGCCGAGTCGGACAAAAAAAGGACGAAAACGTGAGTTTCAAGAGACGAGAGTAGTATTACATAGTTTCTATATACAATTACTTAATTAGCCTTATTTCCAGTATTAATTGAGAAGTTTGATCAGAAGTCAAACTTTCAAGTCCGATTAGCCTGAGCAAGGCCTTATGAGAGCCGAATAGGGTGCAAATGGTTAGAAAACGTGGTTATCAAGGGCCGGGAGTAGTATCACATAGTTTCTATACACAAATACTACTAATTAATCTTATTTCTTTTGTTAATTGGGAAGTCTGACCAATAATCAACTATCAGGCCCGATTGGCTTGAATAAGGACTTATAAAAACCGAATAGGGCCAAAACGATTAGCATAGTTTTCAAACACAAATACTACGAATTAGCATTATTTTTTAGTCTTTATTGGAAAGTTTGACCAAAATCAAACTTTCAGCCCCGATATTGGGCTGAACTAGGCCTTATAAGAACTGAATTGGGCCCATACAGGGAGAAAATGTGAATTTTAAGTGTCGGGAGCAGTATTACATAGTTCCTATGCACAATTACTACTAATTAATCTTATTTTTAGTCTTAATTAAGAAGTTTGACCAAAAGTCAAACTTTCAGCCCCGATTGGCCTAGACCATGACTTATAAGAGCTGAATAGGGTAAAAATGGGGTGAAAACGGGATTTTCAAGAGCCGGGAGTAGAATTATATAGTTTCTATATACAATTACAACTAATTAACATTATTTCTAATCTTAGTTGGTAACTTTTATCAAAAGTCAAACTTTCCACTCCGATTG
Source organism: Agave tequilana (assembly GCA_038442645.1). Taxonomy (NCBI): domain Eukaryota; kingdom Viridiplantae; phylum Streptophyta; class Magnoliopsida; order Asparagales; family Asparagaceae; genus Agave; species Agave tequilana. The sequence continues at coordinate 65,672 of JAVJIF010013545.1, read as the reverse complement.
GCTTGAATTATGCCTTATAACAGCCGAATTAGGCCCAAACGGTGAGAAAACATGGTTTTCATGAGCCGACAGTAGTATTACATAGTTTCTATGAACAAATAATACTAGTTAACCTTATTTTTTGTGTTAATTAGAAAGTTTGACCATAAATCAAACTTTCAGCCTCGATTGGCGTGAACTAGGCTTTATAAGAGCCGAATAGGGCCCAAACGGTGGGAAAATATGATTTTCAAGAGCCGAAAGTAGTATTACATAGTTTTTATATATAAATATTACTAATTAACCTAATTTCTTGTGTCAACTGGGAGAGTTTAGCAATAGTCAAACTTTCAGCCACAGTCGCCCCGAATTAGGCCTTATAAGATCCGAATTAGGTCCAACAGGGGGAAACGTGAGTTTCAAGAGCGGGGAGTAGTATTACATAGTTTCTATGTACAGTTATACTAATTAATCTTATTTGTAGACTAGGTGGGAAGTTTGATAAAAAGTCAAACTTTCAGCCCCGATTGGCTTGATTAAGCCTTAAAAGAGCCGAATTGGGCCGAAACGGTGAGAAAACATGATTTTCAAGAGTCAGGAGTAGAATCACATAGTTTCTATAAGCAAATAGTACCAATAAACCTTATTTCTTAGGTTAATTGCGAAGTTTGACCAATAGTTAAACTTTCATCCCCGATGGTACAGAAGTAGGCCTTATAAAAGTCAAATTGGGCCCAAAGAGGAAGAAAATGTGAGTTTCAAGAGCCGAAAATAGTATTATATAGTTTCTATGTATAATTATAAATAATTAATCTTATTTTGAGACATAATTGGGAAGTTTAACGAAAAGTCAAACTTTCAGCTCCATTTAGTCTGAATTAGGACTTATAAGAGCCGAATATGGCCACAACGAGGAGAAAACGTGATTTTTAAGAGCCGAGAGTAGTATTACATAGTTTCTATGTACAAGTACTACTAATTAATCTTATTTCTAGTGATATTTGAGAAGTTTGACCAAAAGTCTAACTTTCAACCCCAACTGGCCTGCATTATGCCTTAAAAGAGCCGATTTGGGCCCAAACAGAGAGAACATGCCATTCAAGAGCTGGGATTAGAATTACAAAGTTTCGATGTATAATTATACAACTAATTAACCTTATTTAAAGTCATAATTGAGAAGTTTGACCATAAGTCAAACTTTCAGCCCTGATTGGCCTGAATTTGGTCTCATAAGTGTCGAATTGGCTCAAACCGGAGAGAAGAAAAGGTTTTCAAGAGCCTGGAGTAGAACTACATAGTTTTTATGTATAATTACAACTAATTAACCTTATTTCTATTTTTTGTTGGGAAGTTTGACCAAATTCAAACTTTCAGCCCCGATTGGCTTGAACTGGGCCTTATAAGAGCCAAATTGGGCCAAACTGTTAGCTAATATAGTTTTCAAGAGTTGGGAATAGTATTACATAGTTTCTATAAATAAATAATACTAATTTACTTTATTTCTTAGGTTAATTAAGAAGTTTGACCAAAGTCAAACTTTCAGCACCGATTGGCCTGAAGTAGGTTTTCAAGAGCTGGTAATAAGATTACATAGTTTTAATGTGTAAATACAATTAATTAACATTATTCAAGTCTTAATTGAGAAGTTTGATCAAAAGTCAAACTTTTAAACCCGATTGACCTCAATTATAAGAGCCTAATGAAGTCAAAACGGGGAGAGTTTACGGGTTTTTTAAAAGCCGGGTCTAGAATTATATAGTTTCTATGTACAATTATAACTAATTAACCTTATTCAAGTCTTAAGTGGGAAGTTGACGAAAAGTTAAAGCTTCACCCTTGATTGGCCTGAACTAGGATTTATAAGAGTCGAACCGGGTCAAAACGGGGAGAAAACAGGGTTTTCAAGAGCCGGGAGTAAAATTACATAATTTCAATGTACAATCACAACAAATTTACCTTATTTCAGGTCTTAATTGGAAAGTTTGACCAAAAATCAAATTTTCAACCCCAATTGGCTGAACCGGCTTTATAAGAGCCTAATTGGGCCCAACCGGAAAAAAAATATGGTTTTCAAGAGTCGGGCATAGTATTACATAGATTCCATGAACAAATAATACTAATAAATCTTCTTTCTTAGGTTAATTGTGAAGTTTAACCAAAAGTCAAATTTTCAGCTTAACCAATAGTCAAATATTACATAGATTAGCTTGAACTTGGTTTTATATAAGAGCCGAATTAGCCAAACGGGGAGAAAACATGGTTTTCAAGAACTGGGCATAGTATTACATAGATTCTATGAACAAATAATACTAATTAACCATATTTCTTTGATTAATTAAGAAGTTTGACCAAAATTCAAACTTTCAGCCCCGATTCCTCTGAATTGAATTAGGCCTTATAAGAGTCAAATAGGGCCCAAACAGTAAGAAAATGAGATTTTCAAGAGCCGGGAGTAGTGTTATATAGTTTTTGTGTATGAATATTACTAATTAACTTTATTACTTCTGTTAATTGGGAAGTTGAATAATAGTCAAACTATCAGCCCCGATTGCCTTGAACTAGGTCTTTTAAGAACCAAATTGGGCCCAAATAGGGAGAAAACTTGAGCTTCAAGAGCCGAGAGTAGTATTACATAGTTTTTATGTACAATTATACTAATTAGCCTTATTTATAATCTTAATTGAGAAGTTTCACTAAAAGTCAAACTTTCAGCCACAGCTGGCCTGAACTAGGTCTTATAAGGCTGAATTGGGCCCAAAGAGTGAGAAAACGTGATTTTCAAGAGACAATAGTAGAATAACATAGTTTCTATGTATAATTATAAATAATTAATCATATTTAAAGTTTTAGTTAGGAAGTATAACCAAGATTCAAACGTCCAGCCCTGATTGGCTTGAAGTAGGCCTATTACTTGCCGAATTGTGCCCAAACAGGGTGAAAATACGAGTTTCAAAAGCCGATAGTAGTATTACATAGTTTTTATGTACAAGTACAACTAATTAACCTTATTTCTAATAATATTTGGGAAGTTTAATCAAAATTCAAAGTTTCAACTCCGATTGGTGTGAACTAGGCCTATTAAGAGCCGCATTAGGCCTAAACAGTGAGAAACATGATTTTCAAAAGTAATACTAATTAACCTTATTTCTTAGGTTAATTGGGAAGTTTGACCAATACACAAACTTTCAGCCCTGATTGGCCTTAATTAGGCCTAATAAGAGCCGAATTGAGCCCAGACAAGGTGAAAATGTGAGTTTCAAGAGCCGAGAGTAGTATTACATAGTTTCCATGTACAATTCTACTAATTAACTATATTTCTAGATTTAATTAGGAAGCTTAACTAAAAGTCAAACTTTCACCCCCGATGGCGTAAACTAGTCTTATAAGAGCCAAATAGGGTCAAAATGAGATGAAAATATGAGTTTTAAGTGTCGGGAGCGGTATTACATAGTTCCTATGCACAATTACTACTAATTAATCTTATTTCTAGTCTTAATTAAGAAGTTTGACCAAAAGTCAAACTTTCTGCCCCGATTGGCCTGGACCACAACTTATAAGAGCTGAATAGGGTAAAAATGGGGTGAAAAGGATTTTCAAGAGCCAGGAGTAGAATTAAATAGTTTCTATATACAATTACAACTAATTAACATTATTTCTAATCTTAGTTAGTAACTTTTATCAAAGTCAAACTTTCCACTCTGATTGGCATGAATTATGCCTTGTAACGGCCGAATTAGGCCCAAACGGTGAGAAAACATGGTTTTCAAGAGCCGACAGTAGTATTCATAGTTTCTATGAATAAATAATACTAGTTAACCATATTTTTTGTGTTAATTGGAAAGTTTGACTATAAATCAAACTTTCAGCCTCGACTGGCCTGAACTAGGCTTTATAAGAGCCGAATAGGGCCCAAACGGTGGGAAAATATGATTTTAAAGAGCCGAGAGTAGTATTACACAGTTTTTATGTATAAATATAACTAATTAACCTAATTTCTTGTGTCAATTGGGAGAGTTTAGCAATAGTCAAACTTTCAGCCACGGTCGCCCTAAACTAGGCCTTATAAGATCTGAATTAGGCCCAAACAGGGTGAAAACATGAGTTTCAAGAGCGGGGAGTAGTATTATATAGTTTATATGTACAATTGTACTAATTAATCCTATTTGCAGACTAGGTTGGAAGTTTGAAAAAAAGTCAAACTTTCAGCCCCGATTGGCTGGAATTAAGCCTTATAAGAGCCGAATTGGGCCTAAATGGTGAGAAAACATGATTTTCAAGCGTCGGGAGTAGTATCACATAATTTCTATAAGCAAATAGTACTAATTAACCTTATTTCTTTGGTTAATTACGAAGTTTGACCAATAGTCAAACTTTCAACCCCGATTGTACTGAAGTAGGCTTTATAAAAGTCAAATTGGGCCCAAATAGGGAGAAAACGTGAGTTTCAAGAGCCGGGAGTAGTATTATATAGTTTCTATGTATAATTATAAATAATTAATCTTATTTTAAGACTTAATTGGGAAGTTTAACGAAAAGTCAAACTTTCAGCTCCAATTGGTCTGAACTAGGAGTTATAAGAGCCAAATATGGCAACAACGAGGAGAAAACGTGATTTTCAAGAGTCTTCAAGAGCCGAGAGTAGTATTACATAGTGTCTATGTAGAAGTACTAATCTTATTTCTAGTGATATTTGAGAAGTTTGACCAAAAGTCAAACTTTCAACCCCAACTAGCCTTGCATTTATGCCTTAAAAGAGCCGAATTGGGCTTAAACAGAGAGAACGTTCCATTCAAGAGCTGGGATTAGAATTACAAAGTTTCGATGTACAATTATACAACTAATTAACCTTATTTAAATTCATAATTGAGAAGTTTGACCAGTAATTTGGTTAATTAGGAAATTTGACCAGTAATCAAACTTTCAGCCCCTACTGCCCTGAACTAGGCCTTAATTGAACAGAATTTAGCCCAATAAGTGAGAGTACGTAGGTTTCAAGAGTCGGGAGTAGTATTACGTAGTTTTTATGTATAATTATAACTAAATAACCGTATTTCAAGTCTTAATTGGAAATTTGTCTAAAAGTCAAATTTTTAGCCCCAATTGGCCTGAATTAGGACTTATAAGAGCCAAGTAGGGCCATAGCAAGGAGAAAACATGATTTTTAAGAGCCGGGAGTAGTATTACATAGTTTCTATGTACAACTACTACTTAATTAACCTTATTTCTTGACATATTTAGGAAGTTTGACCAAAAGTCAAAATTTTAGCCCTGATTGATCTGAAATGGGTCTTATGAGAGTCGAATAGGGCCCAAACTATGAGAAGACGTGGTTTTCAAGTACCGGGAGTAGAATTACATAGTTTTTTGTACACATGCTACTATTTAATCTTAATTCTTGTGTTAATTGGAAAGTATGACTAATAGTTAAACTTTCAGCCCCTTCGACCTGATTTAGCCTTAAAGGAGTCGACTTGGGCCCAAAGGGAGAAAACGTGAGTTTCAAAATCTGATAGTTGTATTACATAGTTTTTATTTACAAATATTACTAATTAACCTTACTTTTAATCTTAATTGGGAAGTTTTACAGGAAGTCATACTTTCAGTCCTGATTAGCCAGATCTAGGCCTTTTAAGAGCTGAGTAGGGCCTAAACAGTTAGAAAACGTGTTTTTCAAGAGCCAAGAATAGAATTACATAGTTCTATGCACAATTTCAACTAATTAGCATAATTTCAAGTCTTAATGGGGGTTTGACCAAAAGTTAAACTTTAAGCCCCGAGTGGCTTGAATTAGGCCTTACAAGAGCCGAATAGGGCCCAAACAGTGAGAAAACGAGCTTTTCAAGAGTCAAGAGTAGAATTACATAGTTTCTATGAAAAATAATACTATTAAACCTTATTTCTTAGGTTAATTGGGATGTTTGACTAATAGTCAAATTTTCAGCCCCGTTTGGCCTGAACTAGGCCTTCCTTATAAGGGCCGAATTGGGCCCAAACAGTGAGAAAATATGGTTTTCAAGAACTCGGCGTAGTATTACATAGATTATGTGAACAAATAATACTAATAAATCTTATTTCTTATGTTATTTGGGAAGTTTGACAAATAGTCAAATTTTTAGCCAAGACTGGGCTTATAAGAGCCGAATTAGGCCCAAAAAGGGAGAAAACGTGAGTTTCAAGAGTCGGAAGTAGGATTACATAATTTCTATGTAAATTAAAACTAATTAACCTTATTTCAAGTCTTAATCAGAAAGTTTGACCAAAAGTCAAACTTCAGCCTCAGTTGGCCTGAATTAGTAGTTATAAAAGCAGAATACATAAAGAGGAGAAAACGTGATTTTCAAGAACCGAGAGTAGTATTGCATTATTTTTATGTGCAAATACTAATAATTAATCTTATTTCTAGTCATATTTGAGAAGTTTGACTGATAGCCAAACTTTCAGCGCTGATTGGCCTGAACTAAGCCTTATGAGAGTCGATTAGGGCCAAACAGCAAGAAAACGTGGTTTTCAAGTACCGGGAGTAGAATTACGTAGTCTTATACACAAATACTACTAATTTACATTAATCATGTGTTAATTGAGAGGTTTGACCAAAAGTCAAACTTTCAGCCCCGCTTGGCCAGAATAATGCCTTAAAAGAACCGAATTGAGCCCAAATAACATGAAAACATGAGTTTCAAGATTCGAGAGTAGTATTACAAGTTTTTATGTACAAATACTACTAATTAACCTTATTCTAGCCTTAATTGCGAAGTTTGACCAGAAGATAAACTTTCAGTCCCGATTGGCCTGAACCAAGGCCTTATACGAGCGAATAAGGCCCAAACAGGGAGAAAATGGGCATTTCAAGAGCTGAAAGTAGATACAAAGTTTCTATGCACAATTGCTTCTAGAAAATATTTTTCAAGAGCCGGGAGTAGAATTACATAGTTTTTATGCACAATTAAAACTAATTAATCTTATTTCAAGTCTTAATTAGGAAGCTTGATCAAAAGTCAAACTTTGAGCCCTGAGTGGCTTGAATTAGGTCTTATAAGATCCGAATTGGGCCCAAACTTTGAGAAATATGCTTTTTAAGAGCCGAGAGCTTTACAATATTTTTATGAACAAATAATATTAATAAACCTTATTTCTTATATTAATTAAGAAGTTTGACACATAGTCAAACTTTTAGCCCCGTTTGGCCTGAGCTGGACCTTATAAGAGCCGAATTGGGCCCAATCGGCTAGAAAATATGCTTTTCAAGAGCGAGGAGTAGAATTACATTGTTTTTATATACAATTACAACTAATTAACCAAATTTCAAGACTTAATTGGGAAGTTTGACCAAAAGTCTAATTTTTAGCCCATATTAGCTTGATTAGGTTTTACAAGGTCCGAATTGGGCCCCATCAGTGAGAAAATGTTATTTTCAAGTACCGAAAGTAGTATTACATAGATTATATGTACAAATAATACTAATATAAACCATATTTTTTAGCTTAGTTGGGAAGTTTGATCAATAGTCAAACTTTCATCCTCGTTTGGCCTGAATTAGGCCTTATAAGAGCCTAATTGGTCCCAAAAAGGTAGAAAACGTGAGTTTCAGGAGCCGAAAGTAGTATTACATAATTTCTATATACAATTACTACTAAATAACCTTATTTAAGTCTTAATTGGGAAGTTTAACCAAAAGTCTAACTTTCAGCCCCGATTGGGCTAAATTAGGCTTTATAAGAGCCGAGTAGGACCCAAACGGCGAGAAAAACTTTTTGTTTTCAAGAGCCGAGAGCAGTATTACATAGTTTCTATATATTAGAACTGCCAATTAACCTTATTTCTAGTTATATTTGGGAAGTTTCAGTAAAAGTCAAACTTTCAGCCACGATTAGCCGGATGTAGGCCTTAAGAGAGCCGACTAGGGCCTCAAACGATAAGAAAACGTGGTTTTCAAGTGCCAGGAAGTAGAATTACATTGTTTTTATGTATAAATACTACTAATTAACCTTAATTCTTGTGTTAAATCAAAATTTCATCCCAATTTGGCCTGATTAGGCCTTAAAAGAGCCAAATATGGTTTTCAAGTGTTGGGAATAGTATTACATAGTTTCTATAAATAATAATACTAATTTACTTTATTTCTTAGGTCAATTAAGAAGTTTGACCAAAGTCAAACTTTCAGCACCGATTGGCCTGAAGTAGGTTTTCAAGAGCTGGTAATAGGATTACATAGTTTTAATGTGTAAATACAATTAATTAACATTATTCAAGTCTTAATTGAGAAGTTTGATCAAAAATCAAACTTTTAAACCCGATTGACCTCAATTATAAGAGCCTAATAAAGTCAAAACGGGGAGAGTTTACGGGTTTTTTAACAGCCGGGTCTAGAATTATATAGTTTCTATGTACAATTACAACTAATTAACCTTATTTCAAGTCTTAAGTGGGAAGTTGACGAAAAGTTAAAGCTTTACCCTTGATTGACCTGAACTAGGATTTATAAGAGTCGAACCGGGTCAAAACGGGGAGAAAACAGGGTTTTCAAGAGCCGGGAGTAGAACTACATAATTTCAATGTACAATCACAACAAATTTACCTTATTTCAGGTCTTAATTGGAAAGTTTGACCAAAAATCAAATTTTCAACCCCAATTGGCTGAACAGGCTTTATAAGAGCCTAATTGGGCCCAACCGGAAAAAAAAATGGTTTTCAAGAGTCGGGCATAGTATTACATAGATTCCATGAACAAATAATACTAATAAATCTTCTTTCTTAGGTTAATTGTGAAGTTTAACCAAAAGTCAAATTTCCAGCTTAACCAATAGTCAAATATTACATAGATTAGCTTGAACTTGGTTTTATATAAGAGCCGAATTAGCCAAACGGGGAGAAAATATGGTTTTCAAGAACTGGGCATAGTATTACATAGATTCTATGAACAAATAATACTAATTAACCATATTTCTTTGATTAATTAAGAAGTTTGACCAAAATTCAAACTTTCAGCCCCGATTCCTCTGAATTGAATTAGGCCTTATAAGAGTCAAATAGGGCCCAAACAGTAAGAAAATGAGATTTTCAAGAGCCGGGAGTAGTGTTATATAGTTTTTGTGTATGAATATTACTAATTAACTTTATTACTTCTGTTAATTGGGAAGTTGAATAATAGTCAAACTATCAGCCCCGATTGCCTTGAACTAGGCCTTATAAGAACCAAATTGGGCCCAAATAGGGAGAAAACTTGAGCTTCAAGAGCCGAGAGTAGTATTACATAGTTTTTATGTACAATTATGCTAATTAACCTTATTTATAATCTTAATTGAGAAGTTTCACTAAAAGTTAAACTTTCAGCCCCAGCTGGCCTGAACTAGGTCTTATAAGGCTGAATTGGGCCCAAAGAGTGAGAAAACGTGATTTTCAAGAGACAATAGTAGAATAACATAGTTTCTAAGTATAATTATAAATAATTAATCATATTTAAAGTTTTAGTTAGGAAGTATAACCAAGATTCAAACGTCCAGCCCTGATTGGCTTGAACTAGGCCTATTACTTGCCGAATTGTGCCCAAACCGGGTGAAAATACGAGTTTCAAAAGCCGATAGTAGTATTACATAGTTTTTATGTACAAGTACAACTAATTAACCTTATTTCTAGTAATATTTGGGAAGTTTAACCAAAATTCAAAGTTTCAACTCCGATTGGCTTGAACTAGGCCTATTAAGAGCCGCATTAGGCCTAAACAGTGAGAAACATGATTTTCAAGAGACGAGAGTATTAATTACATAGTTTTTATGGATAAGTAATACTAATTAACCTTATTTCTTAGGTTAATTGGGAAGTTTGACCAATACACAAACTTTCAGCCCTGATTGGCCTTAATTAGGCCTAATAAGAGCCGAATTGAGCCCAGACAAGGTGAAAATGTGAGTTTCAAGAGCCATGAGTAGTATTACATAGTTTCCATGTACAATTCTACTAATTAACTATATTTCTAGATTTAATTAGGAAGCTTAACTAAAAGTCAAACTTTCACCCCCGACTGGCGTAAACTGGTCTTATAAGAGCCAAATAGGGTCAAAATGAGATGAAAATGTGAGTTTTAAGTGTCGGGAGCAGTATTACATAGTTCCTATGCACAATTACTACTAATTAATCTTATTTCTAGTCTTAATTAAGAAGTTTGACCAAAAGTCAAACTTTCTGCCCCGATTGGCCTGGACCACGATTTATAAGAGCTGAATAGGGTAAAAATGCGGTGAAAAGGATTTTCAAGAGCCAGGAGTAGAATTATATAGTTTCTATATACAATTACAACTAATTAACATTATTTCTAATCTTAGTTAGTAACTTTTATCAAAAGTCAAACTTTCCACTCTGATTGGCTTGAATTATGCCTTATAACGGCCGAATTAGGCCCAAACGGTGAGAAAACATGGTTTTCAAGAGCCGACAGTAGTATTACATAGTTTCTATGAATAAATAATACTAGTTAACCATATTTTTTGTGTTAATTAGAAAGTTTGACTATAAATCAAACTTTTAGCCTCGACTGGCCTGAACTAGGCTTTATAAGAGCCGAATAGGGCCCAAACGGTGGGAAAATATGGTTTTCAAGAGCCGAGAGTAGTATTACATAGTTTTTATGTATAAATATAACTAATTAACCGAATTTCTTGTGTCAATTGGGAGAGTTTAGCAATAGTCAAACTTTCAGCCACGGTCGCCCTAAACTAGGCCTTATAGGATCTGAATTAGGCTCAAACAGGGTGAAAACATGAGTTTCAAGAGCGGGGAGTAGTATTATATAGTTTATATGTACAATTGTACTAATTAATCTTATTTGCAGACTAGGTTGGAAGTTTGAAAAAAAGTCAAACTTTCAGCCCCGATTGGCTTGAATTAAGCCTTATAAGAGCCGAATTGGGCCTAAATGTTGAGATAACATGATTTTCAAGCGTCGGGAGTAGTATCACATAATTTCTATAAGCAAATAGTACTAATTAACCTTATTTCTTTGGTTAATTACGAAGTTTGACCAATAGTCAAACTTTCAACCCCGATTGTACTGAAGTAGGCTTTATAAAAGTCAAATTGGGCCCAAATAGGGAGAACGTGAGTTTCAAGAGCCGGGAGTAGTATTATATAGTTTCTATGTATTATTATAAATAATTAATCTTATTTTAAGACTTAATTGGGAAATTTAACGAAAAGTCAAACTTTCAGCTCTAATTGGTCTGAACTAGGAGTTATAAGAGCCAAATATGGCAACAACGAGGAGAAAACGTGATTTTCAAGAGTCTTCAAGAGCCGAGAGTAGTATTACATAGTGTCTATGTAGAAGTACTACTAATTAACCTTATTTCTAGTGATATTTGAGAAGTTTGACCAAAAGTCAAACTTTCAACCCCAACTAGCCTTACATTATGCCTTAAAAGAGCCGAATTGGGCCCAAACAGAGAGAACGTTCCATTCAAGAGCTGGGATTATAATTACAAAGTTTCGATGTACAATTATACAACTAATTAACCTTATTTAAAGTCATAATTGAGAAGTTTGACAAGTAATTTGGTTAATTAGGAAATTTGACCAGTAATCAAACTTTCAGCCCCTACTGCCCTGAACTAGGCCTTATTTGAACCAAATTTAGCCAAAAAGTGAGAATACGTAGGTTTCAAGAGTCGGGAGTAGTATTACGTAGTTTTTATGTATAATTATAACTAAATAACCGTATTTCAAGTCTTAATTGGAAATTTGTCTAAAAGTCAAATTTTTAGCCCCAATTGGCCTGAACTAGGACTTATAAGAGCCAAGTAGGGCCACAGCAAGGAGAAAACATGATTTTCAAGAGCCGGGAGTAGTATTACATAGTTTCTATGTACAACTACTACTTAATTAACCTTATTTCTTGACATATTTAGGAAGTTTGACCAAAAGTCAAAATTTTAGCCCTGATTGATCTGAAATGGGCCTTATGAGAGTCGAATAGGGCCCAAACTATGAGAAGACGTGGTTTTCAAGTACCGGGAGTAGAATTACATAGTTTTTTATACACATGCTACTATTTAATCTTAATTCTTGTGTTAATTGGGAAGTATGACTAATAGTTAAACTTTCAGCCCCTTCGACCTGATTTAGCCTTAAAAGGAGTCAACTTGGGCCCAAAGAGGGAGAAAACGTGAGTTTCAAAATCTGAGAGTTGTATTACATAATTTTTATTTACAAATATTACTAATTAACCTTACTTTTAATCTTAATTGGGAAGTTTTACAGAAAGTCATACTTTCAGTCCTGATTAGCCAGATCTAGGCCTTTTAAGAGCTGAGTAGGGCCTAAACAGTGAGAAAACGTGTTTTTCAAGAGCCAAGAATAGAATTACATAGTTCTATGCACAATTTCAACTAATTAGCATAATTTCAAGTCTTAATGGAGGTTTGACCAAAAGTTAAACTTTAAGCCCCGAGTGGCTTGAATTAGGCCTTACAAGAGCCGAATAGGGCCCAAACAGTGAGAAAACGAGCTTTTCAAGAGTCAAGAGTAGAATTACATAGTTTCTATGAAAAATAATACTATTAAACCTTATTTCTTAGGTTAATTGGGATGTTTGACTAATAGTCAAATTTTCAGCCCCGTTTGGCCTGAACTAGGCCTTATAAGGGCCGAATTGGGCCCAAACAGTGAGAAAATATGGTTTTCAAGAACTCGGCGTAATATTACATAGATTATATGAACAAATAATACTAATAAATCTTATTTCTTATGTTATTTGGGAAGTTTGACAAATAGTCAAATTTTTAGCCAAGACTGGGCTTATAAGAGCCGAATTAGGTCCAAAAAGGGAGAAAACGTGAGTTTCAAGAGTCGGAAGTAGTATTACATAATTTCTATGTAAATTAAAACTAATTAACCTTATTTCAAGTCTTAATCAGAAAGTTTGACCAAAAGTCAAACTTCAGCCTCAGTTGGCCTGAATTAGGAGTTATAAAAGCAGAATACATAAAGAGGAGATAACGTGATTTTCAAGAACCGAGAGTAGTATTGCATTATTTTTATGTGCAAATACTAATAATTAATCTTATTTCTAGTCATATTTGAGAAGTTTGACTGATAGCCAAACTTTCAGCGCTGATTGGCCTGAACTAAGCCTTATGAGAGTCGATTAGGGCCAAACGGCGAGAAAACGTGGTTTTAAAGTACCGGGAGTAGAATTACGTAGTCTTATACACAAATACTACTAATTTACATTAATCATGTGTTAATTGAGAGGTTTGACCAAAAGTCAAACTTTCAGCCCCGCTTGGCCAGAATAATGCCTTAAAAGAACCGAATTGAGCCCAAATAACATGAAAACATGAGTTTCAAGATTCGAGAGTAGTATTACAAGTTTTTATGTACAAATACTACTAATTAACCTTATTCTAGCCTTAATTGCGAAGTTTGACCAGAAATAAACTTTCAGCCCCGATTGGCCTGAACAAGGCCTTATACGAGCGAATAAGGCCCAAACAAGGAGAAAATGGGCATTTCAAGAGCTGAAAGTAGCTAAAAATTTGACTTTTGGTCAAACTTAATTAAGTTTTGAAATAAGGTTAATTTGTTGTAATTGTACATAGAAACAATGTAATTTTACTCGTGGTTCTTAAAAATCACATTTTCTCTCTGTTTGGGCTATATTTTGCTCTTATAAAGCATAATTCACACTAATCAGGGCTGAAAGTTTGACTTTTGGTCAAACTTCACAATTAAGACTCGAAGTAAAGTTAATGAGCAATAATTGTATATAGAAACTATGTAATATTACTCTTTGCTATTGAAAACCATGTTTTCTCCTTGTTTTTACCCTATTCGGCTCATATAAGGCCTAGCAGGTCAATCGGGGCTGAAAGTATGACTATTGGTCATAACATTCAATTAACACAAAAACTAAGGTAAATAGTAGTATTTATACATAGAAACTATGTAACACTACTCCCGGCTCTTGAAAACCACGTTTTCTCACCGTTTGGGCCCTATTTGTCTCACATAAGGCCCAGTATAGGCCAATCGGGCCTGAAAGTTTGAGTTATAGTTAAACTTTTCAATTAAGATTAGAAATAAGATTAAATTGTAGTAATTGTACATAGAAACTATGTAATACTACTCGCGGCTCTTAAAAACCTTGTATTCTCTTTATTTTGGCCCTATTCGGTTTTTATAAGTCCTTATTCAAGCCAATCGGGCCTGAAAGTTGATTATTGGTCAACTTCCCAATTAACAAAAGAAATAAGATTAATTAGTAGTATTTGTATATAGAAACTATGTAATACTACTCCCGGCCCTTGAAAATCACGTTTTCTAACTATTTGGACCCTATTCTGCTCTCATAAGGCCTCGCTCAGGCCAATCGGGCTTGAAAGTTTTATTTCTGGTCAAACTTCTCAATTAATACTAGAAATAAGGCTAATTAGTAGTAATTGTTTATAGAAACTATGTAATACTACTATCGTCTCTGGAAACTCACGTTTTCGTCCTTTTTTTGTCCAACTCGGCTCATATGAGGCCTAATTCATGCCAATGAGGCTGACAATTTGATTATTGGTCAAACTTCCCAATTAACATAAGAAATAAGGTTAATTAGTTGTATTTGTATATAAAAACTATGTAATACTACTCTAGGATCTTGAGAACCATGTTATCTCCTCGTTTGGGCCCAATTTCAGCTCTTATAAGGCCCAGTTCAGGGCTATCGAGGGCTGAAACTTTGACTATTGGTCAGCCTTCCAAATTAGCACAAGAAATAATGTTAATTGTACATAAAAACTATGCAATACTACTCCCGGCTTTTGGAAACCACGTTTTCTTCTTATTTGGGCCCAATTCGACTCTTATAAGGACTTATTCAGGGCAGAGGCTAATCGAGGCTACAAATTCGACTTTTGGTCAAATATCCTAATTAAGACTTGAAATAAGGTTAATTAGTTATAATTGTATACATAAACTATGTAATATTACTCTCGGCTCTTGAAACTCATGTTTTCTCCCTTTTTGGGCAAAATTTGGCTCTTATAAGACCTAGTTTAGGGAGTCGGGGCAGAAAATTTGACTATTGGTTAAACTTCACAATTAACCTAAGAAATAATATTTATTAGTATTATTTATTCATGGAATCTATGTAATACTATGCCCGACTCTTGAAAACCATGTTTTATTTCCGGTTGGGCCCAATTAGGCTCTTATAAAGCCTAATTCAGCCAATTGGGGTTGAAAGTTTGACTTTTGGTCAAACTTTCCAATTAAGACCTGAAATGAGGTAAATTTGTTGTGATTGTACATAGAAATTATGTAATTCTACTCCCGGCTCTTGAAAAACCCGTAAACTCTCCCCGTTTTGACTTTATTAGGCTCTTATAATTGAGGTCAATCGGGTCTAAAAGTTTGACTTTTGATTAAACTTCTCAATTAAGACTTGAATAATATTAATTAATTGTATTTGTACATTAAAACTATGTAATCCTATTACCAGCTCTTTAAAGGCATGTTTTTCTCACTGTTTGGGCCCAATTAGGTCCTTATAAGGCCTGTTCAGGCCAATCTGGGCTGAAAGTTTGACTTCTGGTCAAACTTCTTAATTAAGAATAGAAATAAGATTAATTAATAGTATCGTATATAAAATTATGTAATACAACCATGACTCTTGGAACTCATATTTCCTCTCTGTTAGGGCCCAATTCGGCTTTTTTAGGGCCCAGTTCAGAAAATGGGGTTGAAATTTTGACATTTGGTTAAACTATTCAATGAAGACTTTAAATAAGGTTAATAGTTGTAATTGTACATACAAACTATATAATTCTACTCTGGACTCTTGAAAAGCACGTTTTCTCCCTCTTCTGGTCCAATTCGACTCTTAAAAAGGCCTAGTTCAGGCCAATTGGGGGTGGAAGTTTGATTTCTGATCAAATTTCTCAATTAAGAATAGAAATAATGTTAATTAGTAGTATTTGTACATAAAAACTATGTAATACTACTCCCGGCACTTGAAACTCTCGTTTTCTCCCTATTTGGGCCAAATTCGGCTCTTTTAAGACCTAAATCAGGCCAAACGGGGCTGA
This sequence comes from Agave tequilana, assembly GCA_038442645.1. Classification (NCBI taxonomy): domain Eukaryota; kingdom Viridiplantae; phylum Streptophyta; class Magnoliopsida; order Asparagales; family Asparagaceae; genus Agave; species Agave tequilana. The sequence goes on along the minus strand of JAVJIF010013545.1, from coordinate 49,629 downwards.
ATTTTTTACTATTGTTAAATTTTCCAATTAACACAAGAATTAAGGTTAATTAGTGGTATTTGTACAGAAAGACTTGTAATTCTACTTTCGGTACTTGAAAACCACTTTTTCTCACCGTTTGGGCTATATCCGCTCATATAAGGTCTTGATCAGGCCAATTAGGGCTGAAAGTTTGATTTTTGCTTAAACTTCCCAAATATAACTAGAAACTATGTAATACTACTCTCAGTTCTTGAAAATAACATTTTCTAACCATTTAGGCCGTATTTTACATAGAATCTATATAATACTACTCCCATCTCTCGAAACTCATGTTTTCTCCCTGTTTGGGACCAATTCAGCTCTGTGAGGCCTAGTTAATGCCAATAGGGGGATAGTTTGACTATTGGTCAAACTTCCTAATTAACAAAATAAATAAGGTTAATTAGTAGTAATTGTTTATACAAACTATGTAATACTAATCCTGTCTCTTGAGACTCAGGTTTTCTCCCTATTTAGCCCAATTTAGCTCTTATGAGGCCTAGTTCCAGCCAATCGGACTGAAAATTTGACTTATGGTTAAACTTTCCAATTAAGACTAGAAATAAGGTTAATAAATAGTATTTGTCTATAGAAACTATGCAATACGACTCCCAGCTATGAAAAACTATGTTTTCATCCCTTTATGGCCCTATTCGGCTATTTTAAGTCCTAATTTAGGCTAATCGGGGCTAAAAATTTGACTTTTGGTCAAACTTCCTAGTTAAGATTTGAAATAAGGTTAATTTATTGTAATTGTACATAGAAACTATGTAATTTTACTCGTTGCTCTTGAAAATAACATTTTCTCTCTGTTTGGGCTATATTTTGCTCTTATAAAGCATAATTCACACTAATCGGGGCTGAAAGTTTGAATTTTGGTCAAACATCACAATTAAGACTCGAGATAAAGTTAGTGAGTAATAATTGTATATAGAAACTATGTAATATTACTCTTTGCTATTGAAAACCATGTTTTCTCCTTATTTTTGCCCTATTTGGCTCATATAAGGCCTAGCAGGCCAATCGGGGCTGAAAGTATGACTAATGGTCATAACATTCAATTAACACAAGAACTAAGGGTAAATAGTAGTATTTATAAATAAAAACTATGTAACACTACTCCCGGCTCTTAAAAATCACGTTTTCTCACCGTTTGGGCCCTATTTGTCTCTCATAAGGCCCAGTTTAGACCAATCGGGCCTGAAAGTTTGAGTTTTAATTAAACTTCCCAATTAAGATTAGAAATAAGGTTAAATTGTAGTAATTGTACATAGAAACTATGTAATACTAATCGTGACTCTTAAAAACCTTGTTTTCTCTTCGTTTTGGCCCTATTCGATTTTTATATGTCCTTATTCAAGCCAATCGGGCCTGAAAGTTGATTATTGGTCAGACTTCCCAATTAACAAAAGAAATAAGATTAATTAGTAGTATTTATATATAGAAACTATGTAATACTACTCCCGGCCCTTGAAAACCACGTTTTCTAACCATTTGGATCCTATTCGGCTCGCATAAGGCCTCGCTCAGGCCAATCGGGCTTGAAAGTTTGACTTCTGTTCAAACTTCTCAATTAATACTAGAAATAAGTCTAATTAATAGTAATTGTATATAGAAACTATGTAATACAACTCTCGTCTCTTGAAACTCACGTTTTCGTCCTTTTTTTGTCCAACTCGGCTCTTATGAGGCCTAGTTAATGCCAATGAGACTGACAATTTGATTATTGGTCAAACTTCCCAATTAACACAAGAAATAAGGTTAATTAGTTATATCTGTACATAAAAACTATGTAATACTACTCTAGGATCTTGAAAACCATGTTATCTCCTCGTTTGGGCCCAATTTCGGCTCTTATAAGGCCCAGTTCAGGGCTATCGAGGGCTGAAACTTTGACTATTGGTGAGCCTTCCTAATTAACACAAAAATAATGTTAATTGTACATAAAAACTATGCACTACTACTCCCGGCTCTTGGAAACCACGTTTTCTTCTTATTTGGGCCCAATTCGACTCTTATAAGGACTTGTTCAGGGCAGAGGCCAATCGAGGCTGCAAATTTGACTTTTGGTCAAATATTCTAATTAAGACTTGAAATAAGGTTAATTGTTATAATTGTACCCATAAACTATGTAATGTTACTCTCGGCTCTTGAAACTCACGTTTTCTCCCTTTTTGGGCAAAATTTGGCTCTTATAAGACCTAGTTATGGGTAGTCGGGGCTTAAAATTTGACTATTGGTTAAACTTCACAATTAACCTCAGAAATAAGATTTATTAGTATTATTTGTTCATGGAAATAATGTAATACTATGCCCGAATCTTGAAAACCATGTTTTTTTTTTCTGGTTGGGCCCAATTAGGCTCTTATAAAGCCTAGTTCAGCCAATTCGGGTTGAAAGTTTAATTTTTTGTCAATGTTTCTAATTAAGACCTGAATAAGGTAAATTTTTTGTGATTGTACATAGAAATTATGTATTTCTACTCCCGACTCTTGAAAACCCTGTTTTCTCCCCGTTTTGACCCGGTTCGACTCTTATAAGTCCACTTCAGGCCAATCAAGGCTAAAGCTTTAACTTTTCCTCAACTTCCCAATTAAGACTTGAAATAAGGTTAATTAGTTGTAATTGTACATGGAAACTATGTAATTCTAGTCCCGGTTTTTAAAAACCCGTAAACTCTCCCCGTTTTGACTTTATTTGGCTCTTATAATTGAGGTCAATCGGGTCTAAAAGTTTGACTTTTGATCAAACTTCTCAATTAAGACTTGAATAATGTTAATTAATTGTATTTCTACATTAAAACTATGTAATCCTATTACCAGCTCTTGAAAGGCATGATTTTCTCACTATTTGGGCCCAATTAGGCCCATATATAAGGCCTGTTCAGGTCAATCTGGGCTGAAAGTTTGACTTCTGATCAAACTTCTTAATTAAGAATAGAAATAAGATTATATAATGGTATTTGAATATAAAACTATGTAATACAACTCATGACTCTTGAAACTCATATTTCCTCTCTTTTTGGGCCCAATTCGGCTTTTTTAGGGCCTAGTTCAGAAAACGGGGTTGAAATTTTAACATTTGGCCAAACTATTCAATGAAGATTTTAAATAAGGTTAATAGTTGTAATTGTACATACTAACTACGTAATTCTACTTTGGGCTTTTGAAAAGCACGTTTTCTCCCTCTTCTGGTCCAATTTGATTCTTAAAAGGCCTAGTTCAGGCCAATCGGGGTTGAAAGTTGACTTCTAGTCAAATTTCTCAATTAAGAATAGAAATAATGTTAATTAGTAGTATTTGTACATAAAAACTATGTAAGACCACTCTCGGCACTTTTAAGACCTAAATCAGGCCAAACGATGCTGAATTTTTTACTATTATTACAAGAATTAAGGTTAATTAGTGGTATTTATACAGAAAGACTTGTAATTCTACTCCCGGTACTTGAAAAAAACTTTTTCTCACCGTTTGGGTTATATTCCGCTCTTATAAGGTCTAGATCAGTCCAATTAGGGCTGAAAGTTTGATTTTTGCTTAAACTCCCAAATATAATTAGAAACTATGTAATACTACTCTCAGCTCTTGAAAATAATATTTTCTAACTGTTTGGGCCTTATTAAGCTCTTATAAGGCCTAGTTTAGGCCAATCGGACTGAAAGTTAGACTTTTTTCTAAGCTTCCCAGTGAAGACTATAAATAAGATTAAATAGTAGTGATTATACATAAAAACTATGTAATTCGACTCTCTGCTCTGAAAAGTATATTTTCTTACTGTATGGGCCCTATTCGCTCTTATAAGGCTGAAAGTTAGGCCAATCGGAGCTGAAAGTTTGACATCTGGTGAAACTTCTCATTAAGACTAAAATTAAGGTTAATTAGTCATATTTGTACATAAAAAACTATGTAACACTACTCCAGGCTCTTGAAACTCATGTTTTTTCCCTGTTTTGGCCCAATTCGGCTCTTTTAAGGCCTAATTTAGGCCAAATATGGATGAAATTTTGATTTAACACAAGAATTAAGGTTAATTAGTAGTATTTATGCATAAAAATAATGTAATTCGACTCCCGGCACTTGAAAACCACGTTTTCTTATCGTTTGAGGCCCTAGTCGGCTCTCTTAAGGCCTACATCAGGCTAATCGTGGCTGAAAGTTTGACTTTTGCTGAAACTCTCCAAATATAACTAGAAATAAGGTTAATTGGCAGTACTTATACATAAAAACTATATAATACTACTCTCGGCTCTTGAAAACAAAAAGTTTTTCTCGCCGTTTGGGCCCTACTCGGCTCTTATAAAGCCCAGTTTAGCCCATTCGGGGCTGAAAGTTAGACTTTTGGTTAAACTTACCAATTAAGATTTCAAATAAGGTTATTTAGTAGTAACTGTATATAAAAACTATGTAATACTCCCGGCTCCTGAAACTCACGTTTTCTGCCTTTTTGGGACCAATTAGGCTCTAATAAGGCCTAATTCAGGCCAAACGATGATGTAATACAGCTGGACGTTTGAATCTTGGTTATACTTCCTAAATAAAACTTTAAACATGATTAATTATTTATAATTATACATAGAAACTATGTTATTCTACTACTGTCTCTTGAAAATCACGTTTTTTCGCCTTTTGGGCCCAGTTCCGCCGTATAAGACCTAGTTCAGGCCAGCTGGGGCTGAAAGTTTGACTTTTAGTTAAACTTCTCAATTAAGATTATAAATAAGGTTAATTAGTATAATTATACATAAAAACTATGTAATACTACTCTCGGCTCTTGAAGCTCAAGTTTTCTCCCAATTTGGGCCCAATTTGGCTCTTATAAGGCCTAATTCAAGGCAATCCAGGGCTGATAGTTTGACTATTATTCAACTTCCCAATTAACAGAAGTAATAAAGTTAATTAGTAATATTCATATACAAAAATTATGTAATACTACTCTCGGCTCTTGAAAACCTCATTTTCTTACTGTTTGGGCCCTATTTGGCTCTCTTATAAGGCCTAATTCAATTCAGACGAATCGGGGCTGAAAGTTTGAATTTTGGTCAAAATTCTTAATTAATCAAAGAAATATGTTAATTAGTATTATTTATTTATAGAATCTATGTAATACTATGCCCAATTCTTGAAAACCATGTTTTCCCCCGTTTGACCAATTTGGCTTTTATATAAAACCAAGTTCAAGCTAATCGGGGCTGAAAGTTTGACTATTGGTCAAAATTTCAAATTAAAACTTAAAATATGGTCAATTAGTTTAATTGCACATAGAAACTATGTAATTGTACTATGACTCTTGAAAAACATGTTTTCTCCCTGTTTTAACCCTAATTCGGCTTTTATAAGTCCTAGTTGAGACCAATCGCGGTTGAAAGTTTTACTTTTTGTTAAACTTCCGAATTAAAACTTGAAATAAGGTTAATTTGTAGTAATTGTACATGGAAACTATGTAACACTGCTCCCAGCTCTTGAAAATCACGTTTTCTCCTCGTTTTGTCCTATTTGGCTCTCATAAGTCCTTGTTCAGGCTCAATGGGGCTGAAAGTTTGATTCTTAGTCAAACACCCCACTTAGCACAAGAAATAAGGTTAGTTAGTAGTATTTGTACATAAAAACTATTTAATACTACTCCCAACTCATGAAAACCATATTTTCTAACCGTTTAGGCCCTATTGGGCTCTCATAAGGCCTGGCAGCCAATCAGGCCTGAAAGTTTGGGTTTGGGTCAAATTTCTCAGTTAAGACTAGAAATAAGGTTAATTAGTAGTAATTTTGCATAAAAACTTTGTAATACTACTCTCCTCTCTCGAAACTCATGTTTTCTCCCTGTTTGGGCCCAACTCGGCTCTGTGAGGCCTAGTTAATGCCAATATGGGCTGATAGTTTGACTATTGGTCAAACTTCCTAATTAACAAAATAAATAAGGTTAATTAGTATTAATTGTTTATACAAACTATGTAATATTACTCCTGGCTCTTAAGACTCATGTTTTCTCCGTATTTAGCCCAATTTAGCTCTTATGAGGCCTAGTTCCGGCCAATCGGGCTGAAAATTTGACTTTTGGTCAAACTTTCCAATTAAGACTATAAATAAGGTTAATAAATAGTATTTGTGTATAGAAACTATACAATACGACTCCCAGCTATGAAAAACTATGTTTTCACTCCTTTATGGCCCTATTCGGCTGATGTAAGTCCTAATTCAGGCTAATCAGGGCTAAAATTTTGACTTTTAATCAAACTTCCTAATTAAGATTTGAAATAAGGTTAATTTGTTGTAATTGTACATAGAAACTATGTAATTTTACTCGTGGCTCTTGAAAATCACATTTTCTCTCTGTTTGGGCTATATTTTGCTCTTATAAAGCATAATTCACACTAATGGGGGCTGAAAGTTTGACTTTTTGTCAAAATTCACAATTAAGACTCGAAGTAAAGTTAATGAGTAATAATTGTATATAGAAACTATGTAATATTTCTCTTTGCTATTGAAAACCATATTTTCTCCTCGTTTTTGCCCTTTTCGGCTCATATAAGGCCTAGAAGGCTAATCGGAGCTGAAAGTATGACTATTGGTCATAACATTCAATTAATACAAGAACTAAGGGTTAATAGTAGTATTTATACATAGAAATTATGTTACACTACTCCCTGCTCTTGAAAACCACTTTTTCTCACCGTTTGGGCCTTTTTGTCTCTCATAAGGCCCAGTTTAGGCCAATCGGGCCTGAAAGTTTGAGTTTTATTTAAACTTCCCAATTAAGACTAGAAATAAGGTTAAATTGTAGTAATTGTACATAGAAACAATGTAATACTACTCACGGCTCTTAAAACCTTGTTTTCTCTTCGTTTTGGCCCTATTCGGTTTTTATAAGTCCTTATTCAAGCCAATCGGGCCTGAAAGATGATTATGGGTCAGACTTCCCAATTAACAAAATAAATAAGATTAATTAGTAGTATTTGTATATAGAAACTATGTAATACTACTCCCGGCCCTTGAAAATCACGTTTTCTAACCATTTGGACTTCTTATAAGGCCTAGTTCAGCCCAACCAAACGGGGCTGAATTTTTTTATTATTGTTAAACCTTCCAATTAACACAAGAATTAAGGTTAATTAGTGGTATTTGTACAGAAAGACTTGTAATTCTACTACCGGTATTTGAAAACCACTTTTTCTCACCGTTTGGGCTATATTCCGCTCTTATAAGGTCTAAATCAGGCCAATTAGGGCTGAAAGTTTGATTTTTGCTTAAACTTTCCAAATATAACAAGAAACTATGTAATACTACTCTCAGCTCTTGAAAATAACATTTTCTAATCCTTTGGGCCTTATTAAGCTCTTATAAGGCCTAATTTAGGCCAATCAGGACTGAAACTTAGACTTTTTTTTTTTAAACTTCCCAATTAAGACTATAAATAAGGTTAATTAGTAGTGATTATACATAAAAACTATGTAATTCTACTCCTGGCACTTGAAAACCATGTTTTCTTATCGTTAGAGGCCCTAGTCGGCTCTCTTAAGGCCTACATCAGGTTAATCGTGGCTGAAAGTTTGACTTTTACTGAAACTTTCCAAATATAACTAGAAATAAGGTTAATTGGCAATACTTATACATAGAAACTATGTAATATTACTCTCGGCTCTTGAAAACAAAAAGTTTTTCTCGCCGTTTGGGCCTTACTCGACTCTTATAAAGCCCAGTTTAGCCCAATTGGGGCTGAAAGTTAGACTTTTTGTTAAACTTCCCAATTAAGACTTCAAATAAGGTTATTTAGTAGTAATTGTATATATAGAAACTATGTAATACTACTCCCGGCTCCTAAAATCACGTTTTCTGCCTTTTTGAGACCAATTAGGCTATTATAAGGCTTAATTCAGGCCAAACGAGGATGAAAGTTTGACTATTAATCAAACTTCCCAACTAAGCTAAAAAATATGGTTTATTAGTATTATTTATTCATAGAATCTATGTAATACTACTCTCGGCACTTGAAAATAACATTTTCTCACTGATGGGGCCCAATTCGGCCTTATAAGACCTAATTCAAGCTAATCAGGGCTAAAAATTAGACTTTTGGTCAAACTTCCCAATTAAGTCATGAAATTTGGTTAATTAGTTGTAATTGTATATAAAAATAATGTAATTCTACTCCTGGCTCTTGAAAAGCATATTTTCTAACCGATTAGGCCCAATACGGCTCTTATAAGGTCTAGCTCAGGCCAATCGGGGCTAAAAGTTTGACTATGTGTCAAACTTCTCAATTAATATAAGAAATAAGGTTTATTAATATTATTTGTTTATATAAATAATGTAAAGCTCTCGGCTCTTAAAAAATATATTTCTCAATGTTTGGGCCCAATTCGGATCTTATAAGGCCTAACTCAAGCCACTCGGGGCTTAAAGTTTGACTTTTGATCAGGTTTCCTAATTAAGACTTGAAATAAGGTTAATTAGTTTTAATTGTGCATAGAAACTATGTAATTCTACTCTCGGCTCTTGAAAAATATTTTCTAGAAGCAATTGTGCATAGAAACTTTGTATCTGCTTTCAGCTCTTGAAAAACACATTTTCTCCCTGTTGTTTGGGCATTAGTCACATTTTCTCCCTGTTTGAATAAGGTTAATTAGTAGTATTTGTACATAAAAACTTGTAATACTACTCTCGGATCTTGAAACTCCTTTTTTCATGTTATTTGGGCTCAATTCGGTTATTTTAAGGCATCATTCTGGCCAAGCGGGGCTGAAAGTTTGACTTTTGGTCAAACCTCCCAAGTAACACATGATTATGGTTAATTAGTAGTATTTGTATATAAAACTACGTAATTCTACTCCCGGTACTTGAAAACCACGTTTTCTTGCCGTTTGGCCCTATTTGACTCTCATAAGGCTTAATTCAGGCCAATCGGTGCTGAAATAAGAATAATTATTAGTATTTGTACATAAAAATAATTATTAGTATTTGTACATAAAAATAATGTAACACTACTCCAGGCTCCGATTAGTCTTAATGACTGTATGGTTTTCAGTCAAACTTCCCAAATATGACTAGAAATAAGAATAATTATTAGTATTTGTACATAAAAATAATGTAATACTACTCTCGGTTCTTAAAAATCACGTTTTCTCCTCGTTATGTATTCTGCTTTTATAACTCCTAATTCAGGCCAATTGAGGCTGAAGTTTGACTTTTGGTCAAACTTTTCAATTAAGACTTGAAATAAGGTTAATTAGTTTTAAATGTACATAGAAATTATGTAATACTACTTTCGACTCTTGAAACTCACGTTTTCTCCCTTTTTGGGCCTAATTCGGCTCTTATAAGCCCTAGTTCAAGGCAGTCTGGGCTAAAAGTTTGACTATTTGTCAAACTTCCCAAATAACATAAGAAATAAGATTTATTAGTATTATTTGTTCATATAATCTATGTAATACTACGCCGAGTTCTTGAAAACCATATTTTCTCGCCGTTTGGGCCCAATTTGGCTCTTATTCAGGCTAAACGGGCTAAAAATTTGACTATTAGTCAAACTTCCCAATCAACCTAAGAAATAAGGTATATTAGTATTATTTTTCATAGAAACTATGTAATTCTACTCTTGATTTTTAAAAAGCTCGTTTTCTCACTGTTTGGGCCCTATCCGGCTCTTATAAGGCCTAATTCAAGCCACTCGGGGTTTAAAGTTTGAATTTTGGTCAAACCCCCATTAAGACTTGAAATTATGCTAATTAATTGAAATTGTGCATTGAACTATGTAATTCTATTCTTGGCTCTTGAAAAACACATTTTCTCACTGTTTAGGCCCTACTCAGCTCTTATAAGGCCTAGATCTGGCTAATCAGGGCTGAAAATATGACTTCCTGTAAAACTTCCAAATTAAGATTAAAAATAAGGTTAATTAGTAATATTTGTAAATAAAAACTATGTAATACAACTCTCATATTTTAAAACTCACGTTTTCTTCCTCTTTGGGCCCAAGTCGACTCCTTTAAGGCTAAATCAGGCCAAAGGGGTTGAAAGTTTAACTATTAGTCAAACTTCCTAATTAACACAAGAATTAAGATTAAATAGTAGCATGTGTACAAAAAACTATGTAAGTCTACTCCCGGTACTTGAAAACCACGTCTTCTCATGGTTTGGGCCCTATTCGACTCTCATAAGGCCCATTTCAGGTCAACCAGGGCTAAAATTTTGACTTTTGATCAAACTTCATAAATATGGCAAGAAATAAGGTTAATTAAGTATTAGTTGTACATTGAAACTATATAATACTACTCCCGGCTCTTAAAAATCATGTTTTCTCCTTGCTATGGCCTTACTTGGCTCTTATAAGTCATAGTTCAGGCCAATTGGGGCTAAAAGTTTGACTTTTAGACAAATTTCCAATTAAGACTTGAAATACGGTTAAATAGTTGTAATTATACATAGAAACTATGTAATACTACTCCCGACTCTTGAAACCTATGTATTCTCACTTTTTGGGCCCAATTCGGTTCAAATAAGGCCTAGTTCAGGGCAGTAGGGGCTGAAAGTTTAATTACTGGTCAAGGTCCTAATTAACCAAAAAAATAAGGTTTATTAGTATTATTTCTTCATAGAATCTTTGTAATACTACGCCCGGCCCTTGAAAACAACGTTTTCTAGCAGTTTCGACCTAATTTGGCTCATATAAAGCATATTTCAAGCCAATCGAGGCAGAAAGCTGAATTTTTGGTAAGTTTCCCAATTAAGACAAGAAATAAGGAAATTTGTTGTAATTATACATAGAAGTTATGTAATTTTACTCCTGGATCTTGAAAACCCCATTTTGACCCTATTCGGCTCTAATAAGTCCTAGTTCAGCCCAATCGAGGCTGAAGGTTCGACTTTTCATCAAATTTCCCAATTAAGACTTGAAATAAGATTAATTAGTTTTAATGTACATAGAAACTGTGTAATTCTACTCCCTGCTTTTGAAAAACCTGTGTTCTCCTCGTTTTGACAATATTCGGCTCTTATAAGTCCAAGCTGAGGCCATTCGGGGTTGAAAGTTGGACTTTTAATCAAAGTTCTTAATTAAGACTTGAAATAAGGTTAATTAGCTGTAATTGTACTTAGAAACTATGTATTCCTACTACCGGCTCTTGAAAAGCATGTTTTCTCACTGTTAGAGACCAACTCGGCTCTAATAAGACCTTGTTCTTGTCTAGATTTTTAAAAACATTATTCACCGCCCTCTAGTGTTTGTGTTATCATATTTTTAGATCCTACAGAAACTATGTAATACTACTCCTATCTCTTAAAAACTATGTTTTCTCACCATTTGGGCCATATTCGTCTCGTATAAGGCCTAATTCAGGCTTGAAAGTCTAATTTTTCTTAAAACATCCTAATTAAGACTAGAAATAAGGGTAATTGTAGTAATTGTATATATAAACTATATAATACTGCTCTTGACTCTTGAAAACTATGTTTTCTCCTCGATTTTCCCCTATTCGGCTCTACTTAGTTCTTGTTCAGCCCAATCAGGGCTGAAAGCTTGATTATTAATCAAACATTCTAATTGACACAAAAAATAAGCTTAATTAGTAATATTTTACATATAAACTATATAATACTACTCTCGGCCCTTGAAAACAATGTTTTCTCACCGTTTGGCCCTATTCGGTTCTTATAAGGCCAGTTTAGGCCAACCGGGGCTAAACTTAGGTTTCGGTCAAACTTTCAAATTAAAACTATAAATAAGATTAATTAGTAGTAATTGTACATAGAAACTATGTAATACTACTCTCAGCTCTTGAAACTCACGGTTTCTCCCTTCTGGGCCCAATTCAATTCTTATAAGGCCTACTTCAGCCCAATCGGTGCTGAAAGTTTGTGTGTTGATCAAACGTTCTAATTAACCTAAGAAATAAAGTAAATTAGTATTATTTATTTATAGAAACTATGTAATACTACTCCCAACTCTTGAAAACCATATTTGCTAACAGTTTGGCCCAATTTGGCTCTTATAAGGCCCAGTTCAAGCCAATCAGGGCTGAACGTTTGAATTTGGTCAAACTTCCCAACTAAAAATAGAAATAAGGTTAATTAGTTGTAATTATACATAAAACTATTTAGTTCTACTCCAGGCTCTTGAAAACCCTATTTTCTCCCCGGTTTGAGCCAATTCGACACTTATGGGCCCTAATTCAGGCCAATCAGGGCTGAAAGTTTGACTTATGGTCAACTTCTCAATTATGACTTTAAATAAGGTTAATTAGTTGTATAATTGTACATTGAAACTTTGTAATTCTAATCCCAGCTCTTGAATGGCATGTTCTCTCTGTTTGGGCCCAATTCGGCTCTTTTAAGGCAGAATGCAGGCCAAGTTGGGGTTGAAAGTTTGACTTTTAGTCAAACCTCTCAAATATCACTAGAAATAAGATTAATTAGTAGTACTTGTACATAGAAACTATGTAATACGACTCTCAGCTCTTGAAGGCTCTTTAAAATCACGTTTTCTCCTCGTTGTCGCCATATTCGGCTCTTATAAGTCCTAATTCAGACCAATTGGGGCTGAAAGTTTGACTTTTTGTTAAACTTCCCAATTAAGTCTTAAAATAAGATTAATTATTTATAATTGTACATAGAAACTATATAATACTACTCTCGGCTCTTGAAACTCACGTTTTCTCCCTGTTTGGGCCCATTTTGACTTTTATAAGGCCTACTTCAGTACAATCAGGGTTGAAAGTTTAACTATTGGTCAAACTTCGCAATTAACCTAAGAAATAAGGTTTATTAGTACTATTTGCTTATAGAAACTATGTGAAACTACTCCCGACTCTTGAAAATCATGTTTTCTCACCGTTTCGCCCCAATTCGGCTCTTATAAGGCTTAATACAAGCCAATCGGGGCTGAAAGTTTGACTTTTTATCAAATTTCCACCTAGTTTGCAGATAAGATTAATTAGTACAATTGTACATAGAAACTATGTAATACTACTCCCTGCTCTTGAAACTCACGTTTTTATCCTGTTTGGGCCTAATTCGGGTCTTATAAGGCCTAGCTCAGGGCGACCATGGCTGAAAGTTTGACTATTGCTAAACTCTCCCAATTGACACAAGAAATTAGGTTAATTAGTAATATTTATACATAAAAACTATGTAATACTACTCTCAGCTCTTGAAAACCATTTTTTCCCACCGTTTAGGCCCTATTCGGCTCTTATAAAGCCTAGTTCAGGCCAATCGAGGCTGAAAGTTTGATTTATGGTTAAACTTTCCAATTAACACAAAAAATAAGGTTAACTGGTATTATTCGTTCATAGAAACTATGTAATACTACTGTCAGCTCTTGAAAACCATGTTTTCTCACCGTTTGGGACTAATTCGGCGTTATAAGGCATAATTCAAGCCAATCGGAGGGGAAAGTTTAACTTTTGATAAAACTTACCGACTAAGATTAGAAATAATGTTAATTATTTGTAATTGTATATAGAACTATATAATTCTACTTCCGGGTTAAAAGTTTGATTTTTAGTCAAACTTCCCACTTAGCACAAGAAATAAGGTTAGTTAGTAGTATTTGTACCAAACTATGTAATACTACTCCCGACTCATGAAAACCATATTTTCTAACTGTTTAGGCCCTGTTGGGCTCTCATAAGGCCTGGCGGCCAATCGGGCCTGAAAGTTTGGGTTTTGGTCAAATTTCTCAGTTAAGACTAGAGATAAGGTTAATTAGTAGTAATTTTACATAGAAACTATGTAATACTACTCCCGTCTCTCGAAACTCATGTTTTCTCCCTGTTTGGGCCCAATTCGACTCTGTGAGGCCTAGTTAATGCCAATAGGGGCTGATAGTTTGATTATTAGTCAAACTTCCTGATTAACAAAATAAATAAGGTTAATTAGTAGAAATTATTTATACAAACTATGTAATATTACTCTTTGCTATTGAAAACCATGTTTTCTCCTTGTTTTTGCCCTATTCGGCTCATATAAGGCCTAGCAGGCCAATCGGGGCTGAAAGTATGTCTATTGGTCATAACTTTCAATTAACACAAGAACTAAGGGTAAATAGTAGTATTTATAAATAAAAACTATGTAACACTACTCCCGGCTCTTAAAAACCACGTTTTCTCACGTTTGGGCCCTATTTGTCTCTCATAAGGCCCAGTTTAGACCAATCGGGCCTGAAAGTTTGAGTTTTAATTAAACTTCCCAATTAAGACTAGAAAGAAGGTTAAATTGTAGTAATTATACATAGAAACTATGTGATACTACTCGCGGCTCTTAAAAACCTTATTTTCTCTTCGTTTTGGCCCTATTCGGTTTTTATAAGTCCTTATTCAAGCCGATAGGGCCTGAAAGTTGATTTTTGGTCAGACTTCCCAATTAATTAGTAGTATTTGTATATAGAAACTATGTAATATCACTCCCGGCCCTTGAAAACCACGTTTTCTAACCATTTGGACCCTATTCGGCTCTCATAAGGCCTCGCTCAGGCCAATCGGGTTTGAAAATTTGACTTCTGATCAAACTTCTCAATTAATACTAGAAATAAGACTAATTAGTAGTAATTGTATATAGAAACTATGTAATTCTACTCTCGTCCCTTGAGACTCACGTTTTTGTTCTTTTTTTGTCCAACTCGGCTCTTATGAGGCCTAGTTTATGCCAATGAGGCTGACAATTTGATTATTGGTCAAACTTCCTAATTAACACAAGAAATAAGGTTAATTAGTTGTATCTGTACATAAAAACTATGTAATACTACTCTAGGATCTTGAAAACCATGTTATCTCCTCGTTTGGGCCCAATTTTGTCTCTTAATTGGGCCCAGTTCAGGGCTATCGAGGGCTGAAACTTTGACTATTGGTCAGCCTTCCTAATTAACATATGAAATAATGTTAATTGTACATAAAAACTATGCAATACTACTCCCAGCTCTTGGAAACCACGTTTTCTTCTTATTTGGGCCCAATTCGACTCTTATAAGGACTTGTTCAGGGCAGAGGCCAATCGAGGCTGCAAATTTGACTTTTGGTCAAATATCCTAATTAAGACTTGAAATAAGGTTAATTAGTTATAATTATACACATAAACTATGTAATATTACTCTCGGCTCTTGAAACTCACGTTTTCTCCCTTTTTGGGCAAAATTTGGCTCTTATAAGACCTAGTTTAGGGTAGTCGGGGCTGAAAATTTGACTATTGGTTAAACTTCACAATTAACCTCAGAAATAAGATTTATTAGTATTATTTGTTCATGGAATCTATGTAATACTATGCCCGACTCTTGAAAATCATGTATTCTTTCCGGTTGAGCCCAATTAAGCCCTTATAAAGCCTAGTCAGCCAATGGGGGTTGAAAGTTTGACTTTTGGTCAAACTTTCCAATTAAGACCTGAAATAAGGTAAATTTGTTATAATTGTACATAGAAATTATGTAATTCTACTCCCGGCTCTTGAAAACCCTGTTTTCTCCCCGTTTTGACCTGGTTTGACTCTTATAAGTCCTAGTTCAGGCCAATCAAGGCTGAAGCTTAAACTTTTCGTCAACTTCCCAATTAAGACTTGAAATAAGATTAATTAGTTGTAATTGTACATAGAAACTATGTAATTCTAGTCCCGGCTTTTGAAAAATCCGTAAACTCTCCCCGTTTTGACTTTATTAGGATCTTATAATTGAGGTCAATCGGGTCTAAAAGTTTGACTTTTGATCAAACTTCTCAATTAAGACTTGAATAATGTTAATTAATTGTATTTGTACATTAAAACTATGTAATCCTATTACCAGCGCTTGAAAGGCAAGTTTTTCTCACTGTTTGGTCCCAATTAGGCCCTTATAAGGCCTGTTCAGGCCAATCTGGGCTGAAAGTTTGACTTCTGGTCAAACTTCTTAATTAAGAATAGAAATAAGATGAATTAATAGTATTTGTATATAAAATTATGTAATACAACTCATGACTCTTGAAACTCATATTTCCTCTCAGTTTGGGCCCAATTCGGCTTTTTTAGGACCTAGTTCAGAAAACGGGGTTGAAATTTTGACATTTGGTCAAACTATTCAATGAAGACTTTAAAAAAGGTTAATAGTTGTAATTGTACATACAAACTATTTAATTCTCCAGGCTCTTGAAAAGCACGTTTTCTCCCTCTTCTGGTCCAATTCGACTCTTAAAAGGCCCAGTTCAGGCCAATCGGGACTGAAAGTTTGACTTCTAGTCAAATTTCTCAATTAAGAACAGAAATAATGTTAATTAGTAGTATTTGCACATAAAAACTATGTAATACTACTCCCGGCACTTGAAACACTCGTTTTCTCCCTGTTTGGGTTTAATTCGGCTCTTTTAAGACCTAAATCAGGCCAAACGGGGCTGAATTTTTTACTATTGTTAAACTTTCTAATTAACACAAGAATTAAGATTAATTAGTGGTATTTGTATAGAAAGACTTGTAATTCTACTCCCGGTACTTGAAAAAAACTTTTTCTTACTGTTTGGGCTATATTCCGCTCTTATAAGGTCTAGATCAGGCCAATTAGGGCTGAAAGTTTGATTTTTGCTTAAACTTCCCAAATATAACTAGAAACTATGTAATACTACTCTCAGCTCTTGAAAATAACATTTTCTAACCGTTTGGGCCTTATTAAGCTCTTATAAGGCCTAGTTTAGTCCAACAGGACTGAAAGTTAGACTTTTTTTCAAACTTCCCAATTAAGACTATAAATAAGGTTAATTAGTAGTGATTATACATAAAAACTATGTAATTCGACTCTCTGCCCCTGAAAAGCACATTTTCTTACTGTTTGGGCCCTATTCTGCTCTTATAAGGCCTAGTTCAGGCCAATCGGAGCTGAAAATTTAACATCTGGTGAAACTTCTCAATAAGACTAAAATTATGGTTAATTAGTCATATTTGTACATAAAAAACTATGTAACACAACTTCAGGCTCTTGAAACTCATGTTTTCTCCCTGTTTGGGCCCAATTCGGCTATTTTAAGGCCTAATTCAGGACAAATATGGATGAAATTTTGATTTAACACAAGAATTAAGGTTAATTAGTAGTATTTATATATAAAAATAATGTAATTCTACTCCCAACACTTGAAAATCACGTTTTCTTATCGTTTGAGGCCCTAGTCGGCTCTCTTAAGGCCTTCATCAGGCTAATCGTGGCTGAAAGTTTGATTTTTACTGAAACTTTCCAAATATAACTAGAAATAAGGTTAATTGGCAGTACTTATATATAGAAACTATGTAATACTACTCTCGGCTCTTGAAAACAAAAATTTTTTTCTCGCCGTTTGGGCCCTACTCGGCTCTTATAAAGCCTAGTTTAGCCCAACCGGGGCTGAAAGTTAGACTTCGTTAAACTTCCCAATTAAGACTTCAAATAAGGTAATTTAGTGGTAATTGTATAAGAAACTATGTAATTTTACTCCCGGCTCCTGAAACTCACGTTTTCTGCCTTTTGGGACCAATTAGGCTCTTATAAGGCCTAATTCAGGCCAAACGAGGATGAAAGTTTGACTATTGATCAAACTTCCCAACTAAGCTAAAAAATATGGTTTATTAGTATTATTTGATCATAGAATCTATGTAATTCTACTCTCGGCACTTGAAAATAATATTTTCTCACTGATGGGGCCCAATTCGGATCTTATAAGACCTAATTCAAGCTAATCAGGGCTAAAAATTAGACTTTTGGTCAAACTTCCCAATTAAGTCATAAAATTTCGTTAATTAGTTGTAATTGTATATAAAAACAATGTAATTCTACTCCTGGCTCTTGAACCGATTGGGCCCAATTCAGCTCTTATAAGGTCTAGCTCAGGCCAAGCGGGGCTAAAAGTTTGACTATGTGTCAAACTTCTCAATTAATATAAGAAATAAGGTTATTAATATTATTTGTTCATATAAATAATGTAAAGCTCTCGGCTCTTAAGAAGCATATTTCTCAAAGTTTGGGCCCAATTCAGATCTTATAAGGCCTAATTCAAGCCATCGGGGCTTAAAGTTTGACATTTGATCAAGCTTCCTAATTATGACTTGAAATAAGATTAATTAGTTTTAATTGTGCATAGAAACTATGTAATTCTACTCCCGGCTCTTGAAAAATATTTTCTAGAAGCAATTGTGCATAGAAACTTTGTATCTACTTTCAGCTCTTGAAATGCACATTTTCTCCCTGTTTGGGCCTTATTCGCTGGTATAAGGCCTTGTTCAGGCCAATCGGGGCTGAAAGTTTATCTTCTAGTCAAACTTCCCAATTAAGGCTAGAATAAGGTTAATTAGTAGTATTTATACATAAAAACTTGTAATACTACTCTAGGATCTTAAAACTCATGGTTTTATGTTATTTGGGCTCAATTCGGTTCTTTTAAGGCATTATTCTGGCCAAGCGGGGCTGAAAGCTTGACTTTGGTCAAACCTCCCAAGTAACACATGATTAAGAATAATTAGTAGTATTTGTATATAAAACTGCGTAATTCTACTCCCGGTACTTGAAAACCACGTTTTCTCGCTGTTTGGCCCTATTCGACTCTCATAAGGCTTAGTTCAGGCCAATCGGCGCTGAAAGTTTGGGCTATTTGTCAAGGCAGTTCAAGGCAGTCTGGGCTAAAAGTTTGACTATTTGTCAAACTTCCCAAATAACATAAGAAATAAGATTAATTAGTATTATTTGTTCATATAGTCTATGTAATACTACGCCGAGTTCTTGAAAACCATATTTTCTCACCGTTTGGGCCCAATTCGGCTCTTATGAGGCCTAGTTCAGGCCAAACGGGGCTAAAAATTTGACTATTAGTCAAACTTCCTAATTAACCTAAGAAATAAGGTTTATTAGTATTATTTTTTATAGAAACTATGTAATTCTACTCTTGACTCTTAAAAAGCTCGTTTTCTCACTGTTTGGGCCCTATTCGGATCTTATAAGGCCTAATTCAAGCCACTCGGGGCTTAAACTTTGACTTTTAGTCAAACCCCCATTAAGACTTGAAATTATGCTGATTAGTTGAAATTGTGCATAGAACTATGTTATTCTATTCTTGGCTCTTGAAAAACACGTTTTCTCACTGTTTAGGCCCTACTCAGCTCTTATAAGGCCTAGATCTGGCTAATCAGGGCTGAAAGTATGACTTCCTGTAAAACTTCCCAATTAAGAATAAAAATAAGGTTAATTAGTAATATTTGTAAATAAAAACTATGTAATACAACTCTCAGATTTTGAAACTCACGTTTTCTCCCTCTTTGGGCCCAAATCGACTCCTTTAAGGCTAAATCAGGCCAAAGGAGCTGAAAGTTTAACTATTAATCAAACTTCCCAATTAACACAAGAATTAAGATTAAATAGTAGCATGTGTACAAAAAACTATGTAATTCTACTCCCGGTACTTGAAAACCACGTCTTCTCATAGTTTGGGCCCTATTCGACTCTCATAAGGCCCATTTCAGGTCAATCAGCGCTAAAATTTTGACTTTTGGTCAAACTTCCTAATATTGCAAGAGATAAGGTCAATTAAGTAGTAGTTGTATATAGAAACTATGTAATACTACTCTCGGCTCTTAAAAACCATGTTTTCTCCTTGCTATGGTCCTACTGGGCTCTTATAAGTCCTAGTTCAGGCCAATTTGGGCTAAAAGTTTGACTTTTAGACAAATTTCCAATTAAGACTTGAAATACGGTTAATTTTTTGTAATTATACATAGAAACTATGTAATACTACTCTCGACTCTTAAAACCTATGTATTCTCACTTTTTGGGCCCAATCTGTTCAAATAAGGCCTAGTTCAGGGTAGTAGGGTCTGAAAGTTTGATTACTGGTCAAACTTCCTAATTAACCAAAAAAATAAGGTTTATTAGTATTATTTGTTCATAGAATCTATGTAATACTACGCCCGGCCGTTGAAAACAACATTTTCTAATAGTTTGGACCTAATTCGGCTCTTATAAAGCCTAGTTCAAGCCAATCGAGGCTGAAAGTTGGATTTTTTGTAAGTTTCCCAATTAAGACAAGAAATAAGGTAATTTGCTGTATACATAGAAGCTATGTAATTTTACTCCTGGATCTTGAAAACCCAGTTTTGACCCTATTAGGCTCTAATAAGTCCTAGTTTAGCCCAATCGAGGCTGAAGGTTCGACTTTTCATCAAATTTCCCAATTAAGACTTGAAATAAGATTAATTAGCTTTAATTGTACATAGAAACTATGTAATTCTACTCCCGGCTTTTGAAAAACCTCTTTTCTTCTCGTTTTGACCCTATTCGGCTCTTATACGTCCAAGTTGAGGCCATTCGGGGTTGAAATCTTGACTTTTGAATAAACTTCTTAATTAAGACTTGAAATAAGATTAATTAGTTGTAATTGTACTTAGAAACTATGTATTCCTACAATCGGCTCTTGAAAAGCATGTTTTCTCACTGTTGAGACCAACTTGACTCTAATAAGACCTAATTCTTGTCTAGATTTTTAAAAACATTATTCACTCCCTTCTAGTGTTTGTGTTGTAATATTTTTAGATCCTACAGAAACTATGTAATAATACTCCTATCTCTTAAAAACTATGTTTTCTCACCGTTTGGGCCCTATTCGTCTCGCATAAGGCCTAATTCAGGCCAATCAGGCTTGATAGTTTAAGTTTTATTCAAACTACCTAATTAATACTAGAAATAAGGTTAATTTGTAGTAATTGTATATATAAACTATATAATACTGCTCCTGACTCTTGAAAACCACGTTTTCTCCTCGATTTTTTCCTATTCGGCTCTACTTAGTTCTTGTTCAGCCCAGTCGGGGCTGAAAGCTTGATTATTAGTCCAACATTTTAATTGTGAAAAAAATTAAGGTTAATTAGTAATATTTTACATATAAACTATATAATACTACTCCCGGCCCTTGTAAACCACGTTTTCTCACCGTTTGGCCCTATTCGGCTCTTATAAGGCCTAGTTTTGGCCAACCGGAGCTAAAGTTAGGCTTCGGTCAAACTTCCAAATTAAAAGTATAAATAAAATTAATTAGTAGTAATTGCACATAGAAACTATATAATACTACTCCCAGCTCTTGAAACTCACGTTTTCTCCCTTTTTGGGCCCAATTCAATTCTTATAAGGCCTACTTCAGGCCAATCGGTGCTGAAAGTTTGTGTATTGGTCAAACTTCCTAATTAACCTAAGAAATAAAGTAAATTAGTATTATTTTTTTATAGAAACTATGTAATACTACTCCCAACTCTTGAAAACCATATTTGCTAACAGTTTGGCCCATTATAAGGCCCAGTGCAAGCCAATCGGGGCTGAAAGTTTGAATTTGGTTAAACTTCCTAATTAAAAATAGAAATAAGATTAATTAGTTGTAATTATACATAAAAACTATGTAGTTCTACTCCAGGCCTTGAAAAAAACCCTATTTTCTCCCCAGTTTGGCTTCGACACTTATGAGCCCTAATTCAGGCCAATCCGGGCTGAAAGTTTGACTTATGGGCAAACCTCTCAATTATGACTTTAAATAAGGTGAATTAGTTGTATAATTGTATATCAAAACTTTGTAATTCTAATCCTAGCTCTTGAATGGCAAGTTCTCTCTGTTTGGGCCCAATTCGGCTCTTTTAAGGCATAATGTAGGCCAGTTGGGGTTGAAAGTTTGACTTTTGGTCAAACTTCTCAAATATCAATAGAAATAAGATTAATTAGTAGTACTTGTACATAGAAACTATGTAATACTACTCTCGGCTCTTGAAGGCTCTTGAAAATCACATTTTCTCCTCGTTGTGGCCATATTCGGCTCTTATAAGTCCTAGTTCAGACCAATTGGAGCTGAAAGTTTGACTTTTCGTTAAACTTCCCAATTAAGTCTTAAAATAAGATTAATTATTTATAATTATATATAGAAACTATATAATACTACTCTCGGCTCTTGAAACTCACGTTTTCTCCCTGTTTGGGCCCAATTTGACTTTTATAAGGCCTACTTCAGTACAATCGGCGTTGAAAGTTTGACTATAGGTCAAACTTCGCAATTAACCTAAGAAATAAGGTTTATTAGTACTATTTGCTTATAGAAACTATGTGATACTACTCCCGACTCTTGAAAATCATGTTTTCTCACCGTTTCGGCCCAATTCGGCTCTTATAAGGCTTAATTCAAGCCAATCTGAGCTGAAAGTTTGACTTTTTATCAAACTTCCCACCTAGTCTGTAAATAAGATTAATTAGTACAAGTATACATAAAAACTATGTAATACTACTCCCCACTCTTGAAACTCACATTTTCACCCTGTTTGGGCCTAATTCCGATCATATAACGCATAGTTCAGGGCGACCGTGGCTGAAAGTTTGACTATTGCTAAACTCTCCCAATTGACACAAGAAATTAGGTTAATTAGTAATATTTATACATAAAAATTATGAAATACTACTCTCGGCTCTTGAAAACCATATTTTCCAAACGTTTGGGCCCTATTCGGCTCTTATAAAGCCTAGTTCAAGCCAATCATGGCTGAAAGTTTGATTTATGGTCAAACTTTCCAATTAACACAAAAAATAAGGTTAACTAGTATAATTTATTCATAGAAACTATGTAATATTACTATCGGCTCTTGAAAACCATGTTTTCTCACTGTTTGGGCCAATTCGTCTGTTATAAGGCGTAATTCAAGCCAATCGGAGTGGAAAGTTTGACATTTGATAAAACTTACCAACTAAGATTAGAAATAATGTTAATTAGTTGTAATTATATATAGTAACTATATAATTCTACTCCCGGCTGTTGGAAACCACATTTTCTTCTTATTTGGGCCCAATTCGACTCTTATAAGGACTTGTTCAGGGCTGGGGCCAATCGAGGCTGCAAATTTGACATTTGGTCAAATATCCTAATTAAGACTTGAAATAAGGTTAATTAGTTATAATTGTACATACAAACTATGTAATATTACTCTCGGCTCTTGAAACTCACGTTTTCTTCCTTTTTAGGCGAAATTTGGCTCTTATAGGACCTAGTTTAGGGTAGTCAGGGCTGAAAATTTGACTATTAGTTAAACTTCACAATTAACCTAAGAAATAAGATTTATTAGTATTATTTGTTCATAGAATCTATGTAATACTATGCCCGACTCTTGAAAGCCATGTTTTTTTTCGGTTGGGCCCAATTAGGCTCTTATAAAGCCTAGTTCCGCCAATTGGGGTTGAAAGTTTGACTTTTGGTCAAACTTTCGAATTAAGACCTGAAATAAGGTAAATTTGTTGTGATTGTACAGAGCAATTATGTAATTCTACACTCGGCTCTTGAAAACCCTGTTTTCTCCTAGTTCAGGCCAATCAAGGCTGAAGCTTTAACTTTTTGTCATCTTCCCGATTAAGAGTTGAAATAAGCTTTAACTTTTGAAAAACCCGTAAACTCTCCCTGTTTTGACTTTATTAGGCTCTTATAACTGAGGTCAATCGGGTCTAAAAGTTTGACTTTTGATCAAACTTCTCAATTAAGACTTGAATAATGTTATTAATTGTATTTGTACATTAAAATTATGTAATCCTATTACCAGCTCTTGAAAGGCATGTTTTTTCTCACTGTTTGGGCTTAATTAGGCCCTTATAAGGCCTGTTCAGGCCAATCTAGGCTGAAAGTTTGACTTCTGGTCAAACTTCTTAATTAAGAATAGAAATAAGATTAATTAATAATATTCGTATATAAAACTATGTAATACAACCATGACTCTTGGAACTCATATTTCCTCTCTGTTAGGGCCCAATTCGGCTTTTTTAGGGCCTAGTTCAAAAAACGGGGTTGAAATTTTGACATTTGGTTAAACTATTCAATGAAGACTTTAAATAAGGTTAATAGTTGTAATTGTACATACAAACTATATAATTCTTCTCTGGGCTCTTGAAAAGCACGTTTTTCTCGCTCTTCTGGTCCAATTCGACTCCTAAAAGGCCTAGTTCAGGCCAATTGGGGGTGGAAGTTTGTTTTCTGGTCAAATTTCTCAATTAAGAATAGAAATAATGTTAATTAGTAGTATTTGCACATAAAAACTATGTAATACTACTCCCGGCACTTGAAACTCTCGTTTTCTCCCTGTTTGGGCCTAATTCGGCTCTTTTAAGACCTAAATCAGGCCAAACGGGACTGAATTTTTTACTATTGTTAAATTTTCCAATTAACACAAGAATTAAGGTTAATTAGTGGTATTTGTACAGAAAGACTTGTAATTTTACTTTCGGTACTTGAAAACCACTTTTTCTCACCGTTTGGGCTATATCCGCTCATATAAGGTCTTGATCAGGCCAATTAGGGCTGAAAGTTTGATTTTTGCTTAAACTTCCCAAATATAACTAGAAACTATGTAATACTACTCTCAGTTCTTGAAAATAACATTTTCTAACCATTTAGGCCGTATTATGCTCTTATATAAGGCCTAGTTTAGGCCAATCAGGACTGAAAGTTAGACTTTTTTTCAAACTTCCCAATTAAGACTATAAATAAGGTTAATTAGTAGTGATTATACATAAAAACTATATAATTCGACTCCCTGCTCCTGAAATGCATATTTTCTTACTGTTTGAGCCCTATTCGGCTCTTATAAGGCCTAATTCAGGCCAATCGGAGCTGAAAGTTTGACATCTGGTGAAACTTCTTTATAAGACTAAAATTAAGGTTAATTAGTCATATTTGTACATAAAAAACTATGTAACACTACTCCAGGCTCTTAAAACTCATGTTTTCTCCCTGTTTGGGCCCAATTCGGCCCTTTTAAGGCCTAATTCAGGCCAAATAGGGATGAATTTTTGATTTAACACAAGAATTAAGGTTAATTAGTAGTATTTATACATAAAAACAATGTAATTATACCCCCGGGACTTGAAAACCACGTTTTCTTATCGTTTGAGGCCCTAGTCGGCTCTCTCAAGGCCTACATCAGGCTAATCGTGGCTGAAAATTTGACTTTTGCTGAAACTTCTCAAATATAACTAGAAATAAGGTTAATTCGCAGTACTTATACATAGAAACTATGTAATACTACTCTCGGCTCTTGAAAACAAAAGTTTTTCTCGCCGTTTGGGCCCTACTCGGCTCTTATAAAGCCTAGTTTAGGCCAATCGGGGCTGAAAGTTAAACTTTTGGTTAAACTTCTCAATTAAGACTTCAAATAAGGTTATTTAGTAGTAATTGTATATAGAAACTATGTAATACTACTTCCGGCTTCTGAAACTCACGTTTTCTACCTTTTTGGGACCAATTAGGCTCTTATAATGCCTAATTCAGGCCAAACGAGGATGAAAGTTTGACTGTTGATCAAACTTCCCAACTAAGCTAAAAAATATGGTTTATTAGTATTATTTGTTTATAGAATCTACGTAATACTACTCTCGGCACTTGAAAATAACATTTTCTCACTGATGGGGCCCAATTCGGCTCTTATAAGACCTAATCAAGCTAATCAGGGCTAAAAATTAGACTTTTAGTCAAACGTCTCAATTAAGTCTTGAAATTTGGTTAATTAGTTGTAATTGTATATAAAAATAATGTAATTCTACTCCTGGCTCTTGAAAAGCATATTTTCTAACCGATTGGGCCCAATTCGGCTCTTATAAGGTCTAGATCAGGCCAAACGGGGCTAAAAGTTTGACTATGTGTCAAACTTCTCAATTAATATAAGAAATAAGGTTTATTAATATTATTTGTTCATATAAATAATGTAAAGCTTTCGGCTCTTAAAAAGCATATTTCTGAAAGTTTGGGCCCAATTCGGATCTTATAAGGCCTAATTCAAGCCACTCGGGGCTTAAAGTTTGACATTTGATCAAGCTTCCTAATTAAGACTTGAAATAAGGTAAATTAGTTTTAATTATGCATAGAAACTATGTAATTCTACTCCCGGCTCTTGAAAAATATTTTCTAGAAGCAATTGTGCATGGAAACTTTGTATCTACTTTCAGCTCTTGAAAAGCACATTTTCTCCCTGTTTGGGTCTTATTCGCTCGTATAAGGCCTTGTTCAGGCCAATCAGGGCTGAAAGTTTATCTTCTGGTCAAACTTCCCAATTAAGGCTATAATAAGGTTAATTAGAAGTATTTGTACATAAAAACTTATAATACTACTCTCGGATCTTGAAACTCATGTTTTCATGTTGTTTGGGCTCAATTCGGTTCTTTTAAGGCATTATTTTGGCCAAGCGGGGCTGAAGTTTAACTTTTGATCAAACCTCCCAATTAACACATGATTAAGGTTAATTAGTAGTATTTATATATTTCTACGTAATTCTACTCCCGGTACTTGAAAACCACGTATTCTCGCCTTTTGGCCCTATTCGACTCTCATAAGGCTTAGTACAAGCCAATCGGCGCTGAAAGTTTGGCTTTCAGTCAAACTTCCCAAATATGACTAGAAATAAGAATAATTATTAGTATTTGTACATACAAATAATGTAATACTACTCTCGGTTCTTGAAAATCACGTTTTCTTCTCATTATGTATTCTACTTTTATAACTCCTAATTCAGTCCAATAAAGGCTGAAGTTTGACTTTTCGTCAAATTTTCCAATTAAGACTTGAAATAAGGTTAATTAGTTTTAATTGTACATAGAAATTTTATAATACTACTTTCGACTCTTGAAACTCACGTTTTCTCCCTTTTTGGGCCTAATTCGGCTCTTATAAGCCCTAGTAGTTCAGGGCAGTCTGGGTTAAAAGTTTGACTATTTGTCAAACTTTCCAAATAACATAAGAAATAAGATTTATTAGTATTATTTGTTTATTTAATCTATGTAATACTACGCCGAGTTCTTGAAAACCATATTTTCTCCCCGTTTGGGCCCAATTCGGCTCTTATAAGGCCTAGTTCAGGCCAAACGGAGCTGAAAATTTGACTATTGTCAAATTTCCCAATTAACCTAAGAAATAAGGTTTATTAGTATTATTTCTCATAGAAACTATGTAATTCTACTCTTGACTCTAAAAAAGCTCGTTTTCTCACTGTTTGGGCCCTATTCGGCTCTTATAAGGCCTAATTCAAGCCACTCGGGGTTTAAAGTTTGACTTTTGGTCAAACCCCCATTTAGACTTGAAATTATGCTAATTAGTTAAAATTGTGCATAAAACTATGTAATTCTATTCTTGGCTCTTGAAAAACACGTTTTCTCACTGTTTAGGCCCTACTCAGCTCTTATAGGCCTAGATCTGGCTAATCAGGTCTGTAAGTGTGACTTCCTGTAAAACTTCCTAATTAAGATTAAAAATAAGGTTAATTAGTAATATTTGTAATTAAAAACTATGTAATACAACTCTCATATTTTGAAACTCATGTTTTCTCCCTCTTTGGGCCCAAGTCGACTTCTTTAAGGCTAAATCAGGCCAAAGGGCTGAAAGTTTAACTATTAGTCAAACTTCCCAATTAACACAAGAATTAAGATTAAATAGTAGCATGTGTACAAAAACCTTTGTAATTCTACTCCTGGTACTTGAAAACCATGTCTTCTCATAGTTTGGGCCCTATTCGACTCTCATAAGGCCCATTTCAGGTTAATCAGGGCTAAAATTTTGACTTTTGGTCAAACTTCCTATATACGGCAAGAAATAAGGTAAATTAAGTAGCAGTTGTACATAAAAACTAAGTAATACTACGCCCGGCTCTTGAAAACCATGTTTTCTCCTTACTATGGCCCTACTTGGCTCTTATAAGTCCTAGTTCAGGCCAATTGGGGCTAAAAGTTTGACTTTTAGACAAATTTCCAATTAAGACTTGAAATACGGTTAATTAGTTGTAATTATACATATAAACTATGTAATACTACTCAAGACTCTTGAAACCTATGTATTCTCACTTATTGGGCCCAATTCGGTTCAAATAAGGCCTAGTTTAGGGCAGTAGGGGCTGAAAGTTTTATTACTGGTCAAACTTCCTAATTAACCAAAAAAATAAGGTTTATTAGTATTATTTGTTCAAAGAATCTATGTAATACTATGCCCGGCCCTTGAAAACAACGTTTTTTAACAGTTTGGACCTAATTCGGCTCATTTAAAGCCTATTTCAAGCCAATCGAGGCTGAAAGTTAGATTTTTGGTAAGTTTCCCAATTAAGATAAGAAATAAAGAAATTTGCTGTAATTGTACATAGAAGCTATGTAATTTTACTCCTGGATCTTAAAAACCCCGTTTTGACCTTATTCGGCTCTAATAAGTCCTAGTTCAGCCCAATCGAGGCTGAAGGTTCGACTTTTCATCAAATTTCCCAATTAAGACTTGAAATAAGATTAATTAGTTTTAATTGTACATAGAAACTATGTAATTCTACTCCCGGCTTTTGAAAAACCTGTTTTCTCCTCGTTTTGACCCAATTTGGCCCTTATAAAAGTCCAAGTTAAGGCCATTCAGGGTTGAAAGTTTGATTTTTGATCAAACTTCTTAATTGAGACTTGAAATAAGGTTAAGTAGTTGTAATTGTACTTAGAAACTATGTATTCCTACTATTTTCTCTTCAAAAGCATATTTTCTCACTGTTAGAGACCAACTCGGCTCTAATAAGACCTAGTTCTTGTCTAGATTTTTAAAAACATTATTCACCCCCTCTAGTGTTTGTGTTGTCATATTTTTAGATCCTACAGAAACTATGTAATACTACTCTTATCTCTTAAAAACTATGTTTTCTCACCATTTGGGCCCTATTCGTCTCGCATAAGGCCTAATTCAGGCCAATCAGGCTTGAAAGTTTAAGTTTTGTCCAAACTTCCTAATTAAGACTAGAAATAAGGTTAATTTGTAGTAATTGTATATATAAATCATATAATACTGCTCTTGACTCTTGAAAACCACGTTTTCTCCTCGATTTTTTCCTATTCGGCTCGACTTAGTTCTTGTTCAGCCCAATCAGGGCTGAAAGCTTGATTATTAGTCAAACAGTCTAATTGACACAAAAAATAAGGTTAATTAGTAATATTTTACATATAAACTATATAATACTACTCTCGGCCCTTGAAAATCACGTTTTCTCACCGTTTGGCCCTATTCGGCTCTTATAAGGCAAGTTTTGGCCAACCGGGGCTAAAGTTAGGCTTCGGTAAAACTTTCAAATTAAAACTATAAATAAGATTAATTAGTAGTAATTGTACATAGAAACTATGTAATACTACTCTTATCTCTTGACACTCACGTTTTCTCCCTTTTTGGGCCCAATTCAATTCTTATAAGGCCTACTTCAGGCCAATTGGTGCTGAAAGTTTGTGTATTGGTCAAACGTCCTAATTAATCTAAGAAATAAAGTAAATTAGTATTATTTATTTATAGAAACTATGTAATACTACTCCCAACTCTTGAAAACAATATTTGCTAACAGTTTGGCCCAATTTGGTTCTTATAAGGCCCAGTT
Source organism: Agave tequilana (assembly GCA_038442645.1). Lineage (NCBI taxonomy): Eukaryota > Viridiplantae > Streptophyta > Magnoliopsida > Asparagales > Asparagaceae > Agave > Agave tequilana. Next base: position 20,281 of record JAVJIF010013545.1, on the reverse strand, counting down.
CAAGCCAATCGGGGCTAAAAGTTTGAATTTGGTCAAACATCCCAACTAAAAATAGAAATAAGGTTAATTAGTTGTGATTATATATAGAAACTATGTAGTTCTACTCCAGGCTCTTGAAAACCCTATTTTCTCCCCGGTTTGAGCCAATCGACACTTATGAGCCCTAATTCAGGCCAATCAGGGCTGAAAGTTTGACTTATGGTCAAACTTCTCAATTATGAATTTAAATAAGGTTAATTAGTTGTATAATTGTACATCGAAACTTTGTAATTCTAATCCCAGCTCTTGAATGGCATGTTCTCTCTGTTTGGGCCTAATTCGGCTCTTTTAAGGCATAATGCAGGCCAGTTGGGATTGAAAGTTTGACATTTAGTCAAACTTCTCAAATATCACTAGAAATAAGATTAATTAGTAGTACTTGTACATAGAAACTATGTAATTCTACTCTCAGCTCTTGAAGGCTCATGAAAATCACATTTTCTCCCCGTTGTGGCCATATTCGTCCCATATAAGTCCTAGTTCAGACCAATTGGGGCTGAAAGTTTGACTTTTCATTAAATTTTCAGATTAATTATTTATAATTATACATAGAAACTATATAATACTACTCTCGGTTCTTGAAACTTACGTTTTCTCTCTGTTTGGGCCAATTTGACTTTTATAAGGCCTACTTCAGTACAATCGGGGTTGAAAGTTTGACTATTAGTCAAACTTCGCAATTAACCTAAGAAATAAGGTTTATTAGTACTATTTGCTTATAGAAACTATGTGATACTACTCCCGACTCTTGAAAATCATGTTTTCTCACTGTTTCGGCCCAATTCGGCTCTTATAAGGTTTAATTCAAGCCAATCGGGGCTGAAAGTTTGACTTTTATCAAACTTCCCACCTAGTCTGCAAATAACATTAATTAGTACAATTGTACATAGAAACTATGTAATACAACTCCCCGCTCTTGAAACTCACGTTTTCACCCTGTTTGGGCCTAATTCGGATCTTATAAGGCCTAGTTCAGGGCGACCGTGGCTGAAAGTTTGACTATTGCTCAAATCTCCCAATTGACACAAGAAATTAGGTTAATTAGTAATATTTATACATAAAAACTATGTAGTACTACTCTCGGCTCTTGAAAACTATATTTTCCCACCGTTTGGGCCCTATTCTGCTCTTATAAAGCCTAGCTCAGGCCAATCGATGATGAAAGTTTGATTTATGGTCAAACTTTTTAATTAACACAAAAATAAGGTTAACTGGTATTATTTATTCATAGAAACTATGTAATACTACTGTCGGCTCATGAAAACCATGTTTTCTCACCGTTTGGGCCTAATTCGGCTGTTACAAGGCATAATTCAAGCCAATTGAGTGGAAAGTTTGACTTTTGATAAAACTTACCAACTAAGATTAGAAATAATGTTAATTAGTTGTAATTGTATATAGAAACCATATAATTCTACTCCCGGCTCTTGAAAATCCCGTTTTCACCCCTTTTTAACCATATTCAACTCTTATAATCGTGGTTCAGGCCAATCGGGGCTGAAAGTTTGTCTTTTGGTCAAACTTCTTAATTAAGACTAGAAATAAGATTAATTAGTAGTAATTATGCGTATGAACTATGTAGTACTGCTCCCGACACTTAAAACTCACGTGTTCTCCCTGTATGGGCCCAATTTAGTTCTTATATAAGGCCTAGTTCAGCCCAACCAAACGGGGCTGAATTTTTTACTATTGTTAAACCTTCCAATTAACACAAGAATTATTAAGGTTAATTAGTGGTATTTGTACAGAAAGACTTGTAATTCTACTACCGGTCCATGAAAACCACTTTTTCTCACCGTTTGGGCTATATTCCGCTCTTATAAGGTCTAAATCAGGCCAATTAGGGCTGAAAGTTTGATTTTTGCTTAAACTTTCCAAATATAACAAGAAACTATGTAATACTACTCTCAGCTCTTGAAAATAACATTTTCTAATCTTTTGGGCCTTATTAAGCTCTTATAAGGCCTAATTTAGGCCAATCAGGACTGAAACTTAGACTTTTTTTTTAAACTTCCCAATTAAGACTATAAATAAGGTTAATTAGTAGTGATTATACATAAAAACTATGTAATTCTACTCCTGTCACTTGAAAACCATGTTTTCTTATCGTTAAAGGCCCTAGTCGGCTCTCTTAAGGCCTAAATCAGGTTAATCGTGGCTGAAAGTTTGACTTTTGCTGAAACTTTCCAAATATAACTAGAAATAAGGTTAATTGGCAATACTTATACATAGAAACTATGTAATATTACTCTCGGCTCTTGAAATCAAAAAGTTTTTCTCGCCGTTTGGGCCCTACTCGACTCTTATAAAGCCCAGTTTAGCCCAATTGGGGCTGAAAGTTAGACTTTTTGTTAAACTTCCCAATTAAGACTTCAAATAAGGTTATTTAGTAGTAATTGTATATAGAAACTATGTAATACTACTCCCGGCTCCTAAAATCACGTTTTCTGCCTTTTTGAGACCAATTAGGCTCTTATAAGGCTTAATTCAGGCCAAACGAGGATGAAAGTTTGACTATTAATCAAACTTCCCAACTAAGCTAAAAAATATGGTTTATTAGTGTTATTTATTCATAGAATCTATGTAATACTACTCTCGGCACTTGAAAATAATATTTTCTCACTGATGGGGCCCAATTCGGCCTTATAAGACCTAATTCAAGCTAATCAGGGCTGAAAGTTAGACTTTTGGTCAAACTTCCCAATTAAGTCATGAAATTTGGTTAATTAGTTGTAATTGTATATAAAAATAATGTAATTCTACTCCTGGCTCTTGAAAAGCATATTTTCTAACCGATTGGTCCCAATACGGCTCTTATAAGGTCTAGCTCAGGCCAATCGGGGCTAAAAGTTTGACTATGTGTCAAACTTCTCAATTAATATAAGAAATAAGGTTTATTAATATTATTTGTTTATATAAATAATGTAAAGCTCTCGGCTCTTACAAAACATATTTCTCAATGTTTGGGCCCAATTCGGATCTTATAAGGCCTAATTCAAGCCACTCTGGGCTTAAAGTTTGACTTTTGATCAGGTTTCCTAATTAAGACTTGAAATAAGGTTAATTAGTTTTAATTGTGCATAGAAACTATGTAATTCTACTCTCGGCTCTTGAAAAATATTTTCTAGAAGCAATTGTGCATAGAAACTTTGTATCGCTTTCAGCTCTTGAAAAGCACATTTTCTCCCTGTTTGGGCCTTAGTCACATTTTCTCCCTGTTTGAATAAGGTTAATTAGTAGTATTTGTACATAAAAACTCGTAATACTACTCTCGGATCTTGAAACTCCTTTTTTCATGTTATTTGGGCTCAATTCGGTTATTTTAAGGCATCATTCTGGCCAAGCGGGGCTGAAAGTTTAACTTTTGGTCAAACCTCCCAAGTAACACAAGATTATGGTTAATTAGTAGTATTTGTATATAAAACTACGTAATTCTACTCCCGGCACTTGAAAACCACGTTTTCTTGCCGTTTGGCCCTATTCGACTCTCATAAGGCTTAATTCAGGCCAATCGGTGCTGAAAGTTTGGTTTTCAGTCAAACTTCCCAAATATGACTAGAAATAAGAATAATTATTAGTATTTGTACATCAAAATAATGTAATACTACTCTCGGTTCTTGAAAATCACGTTTTCTCCTCGTTATGTATTCTGCTTTTATAACTCCTAATTCAGGCCAATTGAGGCTGAAGTTTGACTTTTGGTCAAACTTTTCAATTAAGACTTGAAATAAGGTTAATTAGTTTTAATTGTACATAGAAATTATGTAATACTACTTCCGACTCTTGAAACTCACGTTTTCTCCCTTTTTGGGCCTAATTCGGCTCTTATAAGCCCTAGTTCAAGGCAGTCTGGGCTAAAAGTTTGACTATTTGTCAAACTTCCCAAATAACATAAGAAATAAGATTTATTAGTATTATTTGTTCATATAATCTATGTAATACTACGCCGAGTTCTTGAAAACCATATTTTCTCGCCGTTTGGGCCCAATTTGGCTCTTATAAGTCCTAGTTTAGGCCAAACGGGCTAAAAATTTGACTATTAGTCAAACTTCCCAATTAACCTAAGAAATAAAGTTTATTAGTATTATTTTTCATAGAAACTATGTAATTCTACTCTTGATTCTTAAAAAGCTCGTTTTCTCACTGTTTGGGCCCTATCCGGCTCTTATAAGGCCTAATTCAAGCCACTCGGGGTTTAAAGTTTGAATTTTGGTCAAACCCCCATTAAGACTTGAAATTATGCTAATTAATTGAAATTGTGCATTGTACTATGTAATTCTATTCCTGGCTCTTGAAAAACACATTTTCTCACTATTTAGGCCCTACTTAGCTCTTATAAGGCCTAGATCTGGCTAATCAGGGCTGAAAATATGACCTCCTGTAAAACTTCCAAATTAAGATTGAAAATAAGGTTAATTAGTAATATTTGTAAATAAAAACTATGTAATACAACTCTCATATTTTAAAACTCACGTTTTCTCCCTCTTTGGGCCCAAGTCGACTCCTTTAAGGCTAAATCAGGCCAAAGGGGTTGAAAGTTTAACTATTAGTCAAACTTCCTAATTAACACAAGAATTAAGATTAAATAGTAGCATGTGTACAAAAAACTATGTAATTCTACTCCCGGTACTTGAAAACCACGTCTTCTCATGGTTTGGGCCCTATTCGACTCTCATAAGGCCCATTTCAGGTCAACCAGGGCTAAAATTTTGACTTTTGATCAAACTTCCTAAATATGACAAGAAATAAGGTTAATTAAGTATTAGTTGTACATTGAAACTATATAATACTACTCCCGGCTCTTAAAAATCATGTTTTCTCCTTGCTATGGCCCTACTTGGCTCCTATAAGTCATAGTTCAGGCCAATTGGGGCTAAAAGTTTGACTTTTAGACAAATTTCCAATTAAGACTTGAAATACGGTTAAATAGTTGTAATTGTACATAGAAACTATGTAATACTACTCCCGACTCTTGAAACCTATGTATTCTCACTTTTTGGGCCCAATTCGGTTCAAATAAGGCCTAGTTCAGGGCAGTAGGGGCTGAAAGTTTTTACTGGTCAAGGTCCTAATTAACCAAAAAAAATAAGGTTTATTAGTATTATTTCTTCATAGAATCTTTGTAATACTACGCCCGGCCCTTGAAAACAACGTTTTCTAGCAGTTTCGACCTAATTTGGCTCATAAAAAGCATATTTCAAGCCAATCGAGGCAGAAAGCTGAATTTTTGGTAAGTTTCCCAATTAAGACAAGAAATAAGGAAATTTGCTGTAATTGTACATAGAAGTTATGTAATTTTACTCCTGGATCTTGAAAACCCCATTTTGACCCTATTCGGCACTAATAAGTCCTAGTTCAGCCCAATCGAGGCTGAAGGTTCGACTTTTCATCAAATTTCCCAATTAAGACTTGAAATAAGATTAATTAGTTTTAATGTACATAGAAACTGTGTAATTCTACTCCCTGCTTTTGAAAACCTGTGTTCTCCTCGTTTTGACAATATTCGGCTCTTATAAGTCCAAGTTGAGGCCATTCGGGGTTGAAAGTTGGACTTTTAATCAAAGTTCTTAATTAAGACTTGAAATAAGGTTAATTAGCTGAAATTGTACTTAGAAACTATGTATTCCTACTACCGGCTCTTGAAAAGCATGTTTTCTCACTGTTAGAGACCAACTCGGCTCTAATAAGACCTAGTTCTTGTCTAGATTTTTAAAAACATTATTCACCGCCCTCTAGTGTTTGTGTTGTCATATTTTTAGATCCTACAGAAACTATGTAATACTACTCCTATCTCTTAAAAACTATGTTTTCTCACTGTTTGGGCCATATTCGTCTCGTATAAGGCCTAATTCAGGCCAATCAGGCTTGAAAGTCTAATTTTTCTTAAAACATCCTAATTAAGACTAGAAATAAGGGTAATTGTAGTAATTGTATATATAAACTATATAATACTGCTCTTGACTCTTGAAAACTATGTTTTCTCCTCGATTTTTCCCTATTCGGCTCTACTTAGTTCTTGTTCAGCCCAATCAGGGTTGAAAGCTTGATTATTAATCAAACATTCTAATTGACACAAAAAATAAGCTTAATTAGTAATATTTTACATATAAACTATATAATACTACTCTCGGCCCTTGAAAACAATGTTTTCTCACCGTTTGGCCCTATTCGGTTCTTATAAGGCCAGTTTTGGCCAACCGGGGCTAAACTTAGGCTTCGGTCAAACTTTCAAATTAAAACTATAAATAAGATTAATTAGTAGTAATTGTACATAGAAACTATGTAATACTACTCTCAGCTCTTGAAACTCACGATTTCTCCCTTTCTGGGCCCAATTCAATTCTTATAAGGCTTACTTCAGCCCAATCGATGCTGAAAGTTTGTGTATTGATCAAACGTTCTAATTAACCTAAGAAATAAAGTAAATTAGTATTATTTATTTATAGAAACTATGTAATACTACTCCCAACTCTTGAAAATCATATTTGCTAACAGTTTGGCCCAATTTGGCTCTTATAAGGCCCAGTTTAAGCCAATCAGGGCTGAACGTTTGAATTTGGTCAAACTTCCCAACTAAAAATAGAAATAAGGTTAATTAGTTGTAATTATACATAAAACTATTTAGTTCTACTCCAGGCTCTTGAAAACCCTATTTTCTCCCCGGTTTGAGCCAATTCGACACTTATGAGCCCTAATTCAGGCCAATCAGGGCTGAAAGTTTGACTTATGGTCAAACTTCTCAATTATGACTTTAAATAAGGTTAATTAGTTGTATAATTGTACATTGAAACTTTGTAATTCTAATCCCAGCTCTTGAATGGCACGTTCTCTCTGTTTGGGCCCAATTCGGCTCTTTTAAGGCATAATGCAGGCCAAGTTGGGGTTGAAAGTTTGACTTTTAGTCAAACCTCTCAAATATCACTAGAAATAAGATTAATTAGTAGTACTTGTACATAGAAACTATGTAATACGACTCTCAGCTCTTGAAGGCTCTTTAAAATCACGTTTTCTCCTCGTTGTCGCCATATTCGACTCTTATAAGTCCTAATTCAGACCAATTGGGGCTGAAAGTTTGACTTTTTGTTAAACTTCCCAATTAAGTCTTAAAATAAGATTAATTATTTATAATTGTACATAGAAACTATATAATACTACTCTCGGCTCTTGAAACTCACGTTTTCTCCCTGTTTGGGCCCAATTTGACTTTTATAAGTACAATCGGGGTTGAAAGTTTAACTATTGGTCAAACTTCGCAATTAACCTAAGAAATAAGGTTTATTAGTACTATTTGCTTATAGAAACTATGTGAAACTACTCCCGACTCTTGAAAATCATGTTTTCTCACCGTTTCGTCCCAATTCGGCTCTTATAAGGCTTAATTCAAGCCAATCGGGGCTGAAAGTTTGACTTTTTATCAAATTTCCACCTAGTTTGCAGATAAGATTAATTAGTACAGTTGTACATAGAAACTATGTAATACTACTCCCTGCTCTTGAAACTCACGTTTTTATCCTGTTTGGGCCTAATTCGGGTCTTATAAGGCCTAGCTCGGGGCGACCATGGCTGAAAGTTTGACTATTGCTAAACTCTCCCAATTGACACAAGAAATTAGGTTAATTAGTAATATTTATACATAAAAACTATGTAATACTACTCTCAGCTCTTGAAAACCATTTTTTCCCACCGTTTAGGCCCTATTCGGCTCTTATAAAGCCTAGTTCAGGCCAATCGAGGCTGAAAGTTTGATTTATGGTTAAACTTTCCAATTAACACAAAAAATAAGGTTAACTGGTATTATTCGTTCATAGAAACTATGTAATACTACTGTCAGCTCTTGAAAACCATGTTTTCTCACCGTTTGGGACTAATTCGGCGTTATAAGGCATAATTCAAGCCAATCGGAGGGGAAAGTTTAACTTTTGATAAAACTTACCGACTAAGATTAGAAATAATGTTAATTAGTTGTAATTGTATATAGAAACTATATAATTCTACTTCCGGGTTAAAAGTTTAATTTTTAGTCAAACTTCTCACTTAGCACAAGAAATAAGGTTAGTTAGTAGTATTTGTACCTAAACTATGTAATACTACTTCCGACTCATGAAAATCATATTTTCTAACCGTTTAGGCCCTGTTGGGCTCTCATAAGGCCTGCCGGCCAATCGGGCCTGAAAGTTTGGGTTTTGGTCAAATTTCTCGGTTAAGACTAGAGATAAGGTTAATTAGTAGTAATTTTACATAGAAACTATGTAATACTACTCCCGTCTCTCGAAACTCATGTTTTCTCCCTGTTTGGGCCCAATTCGACTCTGTGAGGCCTAGTTAATGCCAATAGGGGCTGATAGTTTGATTATTGGTCAAACTTCCTGATTAACAAAATAAATAAGGTTAATTAGTCGTAATTATTTATACAAACTATGTAATACTACTCCTGGCTCTTGAGACTCAGGTTTTCTCCTTATTTAGCCCAATTTAGCTATAAGGCCCAATTCCGGCCAATCGGGCTGAAAGTTTGACTTTTGGTTAAACGTTCCAATTAAGACTAGAAATAAGGTTAATAAATAGTATTTGTCTATAGAAACTATGCAATATGACTCCCAACTATGAAAAACTATGTTTTCACCCCATTATGGCTCTATTCGGCTGTTGTAAGTCCTAATTCAGGCTAATCGGGGCTAAAAATTTGACTTTTAGTCAAACATCTTAATTATGATTTGAAATAAGGTTAATTTGTTATAATTGTACATAGAAACTATGTAAATTTACTCGTGGCTCTTGAAAATCACATTTTCTCTCTGTTTGGGCTATATTTTGCTCTTATAAAGCATAATTCACACTAATCGGGGCTGAAAGTTTGACTTTTGGTCAAACTTCACAATTAAGACTCGAAGTAAAGTTAATGAGTAAAAATTGTATATAGAAACTATGTAATATTACTCTTTGCTATTGAAAACCATGTTTTCTCCTTGTTTTTGCCCTATTCGGCTCATATAAGGCCTAGCAGGCCAATCGGGGCTGAAAGTATGACTATTGGTCATAACTTCCAATTAACACAAGAACTAAGGGTAAATAGTAGTATTTATAAATAAAAACTATGTAACACTACTCCCAGCTCTTAAAAACCACGTTTTCTCACCGTTTGGGCCCTATTTGTCTCTCATAAGGCCCAGTTTAGACCAATCGGGCCTGAAAGTTTGAGTTTTAATTAAACTTCCCAATTAAGACTAGAAAGAAGGTTAAATTGTAGTAATTATACATAGAAACTATGTGATACTACTCGCGGCTCTTAAAAACCTTATTTTCTCTTCGTTTTGGCCCTATTCGGTTTTTATAAGTCCTTATTCAAGCCGATAGGGCCTTAGTCACATTTTCTCCCTGTTGTTTGGGCCTTAGTCACATTTTCTCCCTGTTTGAATAAGTTTAATTAGTAGTATTTGTACATAAAAACTCGTAATACTACTCTCGGATCTTGAAACTCCTTTTTTCATGTTATTTGGGCTCAATTCGGTTATTTTAAGGCATCATTCTGGCCAAGCGGGGCTGAAAGTTTGACTTTTGGTCAAACCTCCCAAGTAACACATGATTATGGTTAATTAGTAGTATTTGTATATAAAACTACGTAATTCTACTCCCGGTACTTGAAAACCACGTTTTCTTGCCGTTTGGCCCTATTCGACTCTCATAAGGCTTAATTCAGGCCAATCGGTGCTGAAAGTTTGGTTTTCAGTCAAACTTCCCAAATATGACTAGAAATAAGAATAATTATTAGTATTTGTACATAAAAATAATGTAATACTACTCTCGGTTCTTAAAAATCACGTTTTCTCCTCGTTATGTATTCTGCTTTTATAACTCCTAATTCAGGCCAATTGAGGCTGAAGTTTGACTTTTGGTCAAACTTTTCAATTAAGACTTGAAATAAGGTTAATTAGTTTTAATTGTATATAGAAATTATGTAATAGTACTTCCGACTCTTGAAACTCACGTTTTCTCCCTTTTTGGGCCTAATTCGGCTCTTATAAGCCCTAGTTCAAGGCAGTCTGGGCTAAAAGTTTGACTATTTGTCAAACTTCCCAAATAACATAAGAAATAAGATTTATTAGTATTATTTGTTCATATAATCTATGTAATACTACGCCGAGTTCTTGAAAACCATATTTTCTCGCCGTTTGGGCCCAATTTGGCTCTTATAAGTCCTAGTTCAGGCCAAACGTTCTAAAAATTTGACTATTAGTCAAACTTCCCAATCAACCTAAGAAATAAAGTTTATTAGTATTATTTTTCATAGAAACTATGTAATTCTACTCTTGATTCTTAAAAAGCTCGTTTTCTCACTGTTTGGGCCCTATCCGGCTCTTATAAGGCCTAATTCAAGCCACTCGGGGTTTAAAGTTTGAATTTTGGTCAAACCCCCATTAAGACTTGAAATTATGCTAATTAATTGAAATTGTGCATTGAACTATGTAATTCTATTCCTGGCTCTTGAAAAACACATTTTCTCACTGTTTAGGCCCTACTCAGCTCTTATAAGGCCTAGATCTGGCTAATCAGGGCTGAAAATATGACTTCCTGTAAAACTTTCAAATTAAGATTGAAAATAAGGTTAATTAGTAATATTTGTAAATAAAAACTATGTAATACAACTCTCATATTTTAAAACTCACGTTTTCTCCCTCTTTGGGCCCAAGTCGACTCCTTTAAGGCTAAATCAGGCCAAAGGGGTTGAAAGTTTAACTATTAGTCAAACTTCCTAATTAACACAAGAATTAAGATTAAATAGTAGCATGTGTACAAAAAACTATGTAATTCTACTCCCGGTACTTGAAAACCACGTCTTCTCATGGTTTGGGCCCTATTCGACTCTCATAAGGCCCATTTCAGGTCAACCAGGGCTAAAATTTTGACTTTTGATCAAACTTCCTAATATGGCAAGAAATAAGGTTAATTAAGTATTAGTTGTACATTGAAACTATATAATACTACTCCCGGCTCTTAAAAATCATGTTTTCTCCTTGCTATGGCCTTACTTGGCTCTTATAAGTCATAGTTCAGGCCAATGGGGCTAAAAGTTTGACTTTTAGACAAATTTCCAATTAAGACTTGAAATACGGTTAAATAGTTGTAATTATACATAGAAACTATGTAATACTACTCCCGACTCTTGAAACCTATGTATTCTCACTTTTTGGACCCAATTCGGTTCAAATAAGGCCTAGTTCAGGGCAGTAGGGGCTGAAAGTTTAATTACTGGTCAAGGTCCTAATTAACCAAAAAAAATAAGGTTTATTAGTATTATTTCTTCATAGAATCTTTGTAATACTACGCCCGGCCCTTGAAAACAATGTTTTCTAGCAGTTTCGACCTAATTTGGCTCATATAAAGCATATTTCAAGCCAATCGAGGCAGAAAGCTGAATTTTTGGTAAGTTTCCCAATTAAGACAAGAAATAAGGAAATTTGTTGTAATTGTACATAGAAGTTATGTAATTTTACTCCTGGATCTTGAAAACCCCATTTTGACCCTATTTGGCTCTAATAAGTCCTAGTTCAGCCCAATCGAGGCCGAAGGTTCGACTTTTCATCAAATTTCCCAATAAGACTTGAAATAAGATTAATTAGTTTTAATGTACATAGAAACTGTGTAATTCTACTCCCTGCTTTTGAAAAAACCTGTGTTCTCCTCGTTTTGACAATATTCGGCTCTTATAAGTCCAAGTTGAGGCCATTCGGGGTTGAAAGTTGGACTTTTAATCAAAGTTCTTAATTAAGACTTGAAATAAGGTTAATTAGCTGTAATTGTACTTAGAAACTATGTATTCCTACTACCGGCTCTTGAAAAGCATGTTTTCTCACTGTTAGAGACCAACTCGGCTCTAATAAGACCTAGTTCTTGTCTAGATTTTTAAAAACATTATTCACCGCCCTCTAGTGTTTGTGTTATCATATTTTTAGATCCTACAGAAACTATGTAATACTACTCCTATCTCTTAAAAACTATGTTTTCTCACCGTTTGGGCCATATTCGTCTCGTATAAGGCCTAATTCAGGCCAATCAGGCTTGAAAGTCTAATTTTTCTTAAAACATCCTAATTAAGACTAGAAATAAGGGTAATTGTAGTAATTGTATATATAAACTATATAATACTGCTCTTGACTCTTGAAAACTATGTTTTCTCCTCGATTTTCCCCTATTCGGCTCTACTTAGTTCTTGTTCAGCCCAATCAGGGCTGAAAGCTTGATTATTAATCAAACATTCTAATTGACACAAAAAATAAGCTTAATTAGTAATATTTTACATATAAACTATATAATACTACTCTCGGCCCTTGAAAACAATGTTTTCTCACCGTTTGGCCCTATTCGGTTCTTATAAGGCCAGTTTTGGCCAACCGGGGCTAAACTTAGGTTTCGGTCAAACTTTCAAATTAAAACTATAAATAAGATTAATTAGTTGTAATTGTACATAGAAACTATGTAATACTACTCTCAGCTCTTGAAACTCACGGTTTCTCCCTTTCTGGGCCCAATTCAATTCTTATAAGGCCTACTTCAGCCCAATCGGTGCTGAAAGTTTGTGTGTTGATCAAACGTTCTAATTAACCTAAGAAATAAAGTAAATTAGTATCATTTATTTATAGAAACTATGTAATACAGTCCCAACTCTTGAAAACCATATTTGCTAACAGTTTGGCCCAATTTGGCTCTTATAAGGCCCAGTTCAAGCCAATCAGGGCTGAACGTTTGAATTTGGTCAAACTTTCCAACTAAAAATAGAAATAAGGTTAATTAGTTGTAATTATACATAAAAACTATTTAGTTCTACTCCAGGCTCTTGAAAACCCTATTTTCTCCCCGGTTTGAGCCAATTCTACACTTATGGGCCCTAATTCAGGCCAATCAGGGCTGAAAGTTTGACTTATGGTCAACTTCTCAATTATGACTTTAAATAAGGTTAATTAGTTGTATAATTGTATATTGAAACTTTGTAATTCTAATCCCAGCTCTTGAATGGCACGTTCTCTCTGTTTGGGCCCAATTCGGCTCTTTTAAGGCATAATGCAGGCCAAGTTGGGGTTGAAAGTTTGACTTTTAGTCAAACCTCTCAAATATCACTAGAAATAAGATTAATTAGTAGTACTTGTACATAGAAACTATGTAATACGACTCTCAGCTCTTGAAGGCTCTTTAAAATCACGTTTTCTCCTCGTTGTCGCCATATTCGGCTCTTATAAGTCCTAATTCAGACCAATTGGGGCTGAAAGTTTGACTTTTTGTTAAACTTCCCAATTAAGTCTTAAAATAAGATTAATTATTTATAATTGTACATAGAAACTATATAATACTACTCTCGGCTCTTGAAACTCACGTTTTCTCCCTGTTTGGGCCCATTTTGACTTTTATAAGGCCTACTTCAGTACAATCGGGGTTGAAAGTTTAACTATTGGTCAAACTTCGCAATTAACCTAAGAAATAAGGTTTATTAGTACTATTTGCTTATAGAAACTATGTGAAACTACTCCCGACTCTTGAAAATCATGTTTTCTCACCGTTTCGCCCCAATTCAGCTCTTATAAGGCTTAATTCAAGCCAATCGGGGCTGAAATTTTGACTTTTTATCAAATTTCCACCTAGTTTACAGATAAGATTAATTAGTACAATTGTACATAGAAACTATGTAATACTTCTCCCTGCTCTTGAAACTCACGTTTTTATCCTGTTTGGGCCTAATTCGGGTCTTATAAGGCCTAGCTCAGGGCGACCATGGCTGAAAGTTTGACTATTGCTAAACTCTCCCAATTGACACAAGAAATTAGGTTAATTAGTAATATTTATAAAAAAAAACTATGTAATACTACTCTCAGCTCTTGAAAACCATTTTTTCCCACCATTTAGGCCCTATTCGGCTCTTATAAAGCCTAGTTCAAGCCAATCGAGGCTGAAAGTTTGATTTATGGTTAAACTTTCCAATTAACACAAAAAATAAGGTTAACTGGTATTATTCGTTCATAGAAACTATGTAATACTACTGTCAGCTCTTGAAAACCCATGTTTTCTCACCGTTTGGGACTAATTCGGCGTTATAAGGCATAATTCAAGCCAATCGGAGGGGAAAGTTTAACTTTTGATAAAACTTACCGACTAAGATTAGAAATAATGTTAATTATTTGTAATTGTATATAGAACTATATAATTCTACTTCCGGGTTAAAAGTTTGATTTTTAGTCAAACTTCCCACTTAGCACAAGAAATAAGGTTAGTTAGTAGTATTTGTACCTAAACTATGTAATACTACTCCCGACTCATGAAAACCATATTTTCTAACCGTTTAGGCCCTGTTGGGCTCTCATAAGGCCTGGCGGCCAATCGGGCCTGAAAGTTTGGGTTTTGGTCAAATTTCTCAGTTAAGACTAGAGATAAGGTTAATTAGTAGTAATTTTACATAGAAACTATGTAATACTACTCCCGTCTCTCGAAACTCATGTTTTCTCCCTGTTTGGGCCCAATTCGACTCTGTGAGGCCTAGTTAATGCCAATAGGGGCTGATAGTTTGATTATTAGTCAAACTTCCTGATTAACAAAATAAATAAGGTTATTAGTAGTAATTATTTATACAAACTATGTAATATTACTCTTTGCTATTGAAAACCATGTTTTCTCCTTGTTTTTGCCCTATTCGGCTCATATAAGGCCTAGCAGGCCAATCGGGGCTGAAAGTATGTCTATTGGTCATAACTTTAATTAACACAAGAACTAAGGGTAAATAGTAGTATTTATAAATAAAAACTATGTAACACTACTTCCGGCTCTTAAAAACCACGTTTTCTCACCGTTTGGGCCCTATTTTGTCTCTCATAAGGCCCAGTTTAGACCAATCGGGCCTGAAAGTTTGAGTTTTAATTAAACTTCCCATTAAGACTAGAAAAAGGTTAAATTGTAGTAATTATACGTAGAAACTATGTGATACTACTCGCGGCTCTTAAAAACCTTATTTTTCTCTTCGTTTTGGCCCTATTCGGTTTTTATAAGCCCTTATTCAAGCCGATAGGGCCTGAAAGTTGATTTTTGGTCAGACTTCCCAATTAATTAGTAGTATTTGTATATAGAAACTATGTAATATCACTCCGGCCCTTGAAACCACGTTTTCTAACCATTTGGACCCTATTCGGCTCTCATAAGGCCTCGCTCAGGCCATCGGGTTTGAAATTTGACTTCTGATCAAACTTCTCAATTAATACTAGAAATAAGGCTAATTAGTAGTAATTGTATATAGAAACTATGTAATTCTACTCTCGTCCCTTGAAACTCACGTTTTTTGTTCTTTTTTGTCCAACTCGGCTCTTATGAGGCCTAGTTTATGCCAATGAGGCTGACAATTTGATTATTGGTCAAACTTCCTAATTAACACAAGAAATAAGGTTAATTAGTTGTATCTGTACATAAAAACTATGTAATACTACTCTAGGATCTTGAAAACCATGTTATCTCCTCGTTTGGGCCCAATTTTGTCTCTTATTGGGCCCAGTTCAGGGCTATCGAGGGCTGAAAACTTTGACTATTGGTCAGCCTTCCTAATTAACATATGAAATAATGTTATTGTACATAAAAACTATGCAATACTACTCCGGCTCTTGGAAACCACGTTTTCTTCTTATTTGGGCCCAATTCGACTCTTATAAGGACTTGTTCAGGGCAGAGGCCAATCGAGGCTGCAAATTTGACTTTTGTCAAATATCCTAATTAAGACTTGAAATAAGGTTAATTAGTTATAATTATCACATAAACTATGTAATATTACTCTCGGCTCTTGAAACTCACGTTTTCTCCCTTTTTGGGCAAAATTTGGCTCTTATAAGACTAGTTTAGGGTAGTCGGGGCTGAAAATTTGACTATTGGTTAAACTTCACAATTAACCTCAGAAATAAGATTTATTAGTATTATTTGTTCATGGAATCTATGTAATACTATGCCCGACTCTTGAAAACCATGTATTCTTTCCGGTTGAGCCCAATTAAGCCCTTATAAAGCCTAGTCAGCCATGGGGTTGAAAGTTTGACTTTTGGTCAAACTTTCCAATTAAGACCTGAAATAAGGTAAATTTGTTATAATTGTACATAGAAATTATGTAATTCTACTCCCGGCTCTTGAAAACCCTGTTTTCTCCCCGTTTTGACCTGGTTTGACTCTTACAAGTCCTAGTTCAGGCCAATCAAGGCTGAAGCTTAAACTTTTCGTCAACTTCCCAATTAAGACTTGAAATAAGATTAATTAGTTGTAATTGTACATAGAAACTATGTATTCTAGTCCCGGCTTTTGAAAAATCTGTAAACTCTCCCCGTTTTGACTTTATTAGGATCTTATAATTGAGGTCAATCGGGTCTAAAAGTTTAACTTTTGATCAAACTTCTCAATTAAGACTTGAATAATGTTAATTAATTGTATTTGTACATTAAAACTATGTAATCCTATTACCAGCGCTTGAAAGGCAAGTTTTCTCACTGTTTGGTCCCAATTAGGCCCTTATAAGGCCTGTTCAGGTCAATCTGGGCTGAAAGTTTGACTTCTGGTCAAACTTCTTAATTAAGAATAGAAATAAGATGAATTAATAGTATTTGTATATAAAATTATGTAACAACTCATGACTCTTGAAACTCATATTTCCTCTCAGTTTGGGCCCAATTCGGCTTTTTTAGGGCCTAGTTCAGAAAACGGGTTGAAATTTTGACATTTGGTCAAACTATTCAATGAAGACTTTAAAAAAGGTTAATAGTTGTAATTATACATACAAACTATTAATTCTCCAGGCTCTTGAAAAGCACGTTTTCTCCCTCTTCTGGTCCAATTCGACTCTTAAAGGCCCAGTTCAGGCCAATCGGGACTGAAAGTTTGACTTCTAGTCAAATTTCTCAATTAAGAACAGAAATAATGTTAATTAGTAGTATTTGCACATAAAACTATGTAATACTACTCCCGGCACTTGAAACACTCGTTTTCTCCCTGTTTGGGTTTAATTCGGCTCTTTTAAGACCTAAATCAGGCCAAACGGGGCTGAATTTTTTTACTATTGTTAAACTTTCTAATTAACACAAGAATTAAGGTTAATTAGTGGTATTTGTATAGAAAGACTTGTAATTCTACTCCCGGTACTTGAAAAAAACTTTTTCTTACTGTTTGGGCTATATTCCGCTCTTATAAGGTCTAGATCAGGCCAATTAGGGCTGAAAGTTTGATTTTGCTTAAACTTCCCAAATATAACTAGAAACTATGTAATACTACTCTCAGCTCTTGAAAATAACATTTTCTAACCGTTTGGGCCTTATTAAGCTCTTATAAGGCCTAGTTTAGTCCAACAGGACTGAAAGTTAGACTTTTTTCAAACTTCCCAATTAAGACTATAAATAAGGTTAATTAGTAGTGATTATACATAAAACTATGTAATTCGACTCTCTGCCCCTGAAAGCACATTTTCTTACTGTTTGGGCCCTATTCTGCTCTTATAAGGCCTAGTTCAGGCCAATCGGAGCTGAAAATTTAACATCTGGTGAAACTTCTCAATAAGACTATGGTTAATTAGTCATATTTGTACATAAAAAACTATGTAACACAACTCCAGGCTCTTGAAACTCATGTTTTCTCCCTGTTTGGGCCAATTCGGCTATTTTAAGGCCTAATTCAGGACAAATATGGATGAAATTTTTATTTAACACAAGAATTAAGGTTAATTAGTAGTATTTATATATAAATAATGTAATTCTTCTACTCCCGACACTTGAAAATCACGTTTTCTTATCGTTTGGGCCCTAGTCGGCTCTCTTAAGGCCTTCATCAGGCTAATCGTGGCTGAAAGTTTGACTTTTACTGAAACTTTCCAATATAACTAGAAATAAGGTTAATTGGCAGTACTTATATATAGAACTATGTAATACTACTCTCGGCTCTTGAAAACAAAAATTTTTTTCTCGCCGTTTGGGCCCTACTCGGCTCTTATAAAGCCTAGTTTAGCCCAACCGGGGCTGAAAGTTAGACTTCGTTAAACTTCCCAATTAAGACTTCAATTAAGGTAATTTAGTGGTAATTGTATAAGAAACTATGTAATTTTACTCCCGGCTCCTGAAACTCACGTTTTCTGCCTTTTGGGGACCAATTAGGCTCTTATAAGGCCTAATTCAGGCCAAAAGAGGATGAAAGTTTGACTATTGATCAAACTTCCCAACTAAGCTAAAAAATATGGTTTATTAGTATTATTGATCATAGAATCTATGTAATTCTACTCTCGGCACTTGAAAATAATATTTTCTCACTGATGGGGCCCATTCGGATCTTATAAGACCTAATTCAAGCTAATCAGGGCTAAAATTAGACTTTTGGTCAAACTTCCCAATTAAGTCATAAAATTTCGTTAATTAGTTGTAATTGTATATAAAACAATGTAATTCTACTCCTGGCTCTTGAACCGATTGGGCCCAATCGGCTCTTATAAGGTCTAGCTCAGGCCAAGCGGGGCTAAAAGTTTGACTATGTGTCAAACTTCTCAATTAATATAGAAAATAAAGTTTATTAATATTATTTGTTCATATAAATAATGTAAAGCTCTCGGCTCTTAAAAAGCATATTTCTCAAAGTTGGGGCCCAATTCAGATCTTATAAGGCCTAATTCAAGCCATCGGGGCTTAAAGTTTGACATTTGATCAAGCTTCCTAATTAAGACTTGAAATAAGATTAATTAGTTTTAATTGTGCATAGAACTATGTAATTCTACTCCCGGCTCTTGAAAAATATTTTCTAGAAGCAATTGTGCATAGAAACTTTGTATCTACTTTCAGCTCTTGAAATGCACATTTTCTCCCTGTTTGGGCCTTATTCGCTGGTATAAGGCTTGTTCTGGCCAATCGGGGCTGAAAGTTTATCTTCTAGTCAAACTTCCCAATTAAGGCTAGAATAAGGTTAATTAGTAGTATTTATACATAAAACTTGTAATACTACTCTAGGATCTTGAAACTCATGTTTTTATGTTATTTTGGCTCAATTCGGTTCTTTTAAGGCATTATTCTGGCCAAGCGGGGCTGAATGTTTGACTTTGGTCAAACCTCCCAAGTAACACATGATTAAGAATAATTAGTAGTATTTGTATATAAAACTGCGTAATTCTACTCCCGGTACTTGAAAACCACGTTTTCTCGCTGTTGTGCCCTATTCGACTCTCATAAGGCTTAGTTCAGGCCAATCGGCTCTGAAAGTTTGGGCTATTTGTCAAGGCAGTTCAAGGCAGTCTGGGCTAAAAGTTTGACTATTTGTCAAACTTTCCCAAATAACATAAGAAATAAGATTATTAGTATTATTTGTTCATATAGTCTATGTAATACTACGCCGAGTTCTTGAAACCATATTTTCTCACCGTTTGGGCCCAATTCGGCTCTTATAAAGCCTAGTTCAGGCCAAACGGGGCTAAAAATTTGATTATTAGTCAAACTTCCCAATTAACCTAAGAAATAAGGTTTATTAGTATTATTTTTTATAGAAACTATGTAATTCTACTCTTGACTCTTAAAAGCTCGTTTTCTCACTGTTTTGGGCCTATTCGGATCTTATAAGGCCTAATTCAAGCCACTCGGGCTTAAACTTTGACTTTTGGTCAAACCCCCATTAAGACTTGAAATTATGCTGATTAGTTGAAATTGTGCATAGAACTATGTTATTCTATTCTTTTCCTTGGCTCTTGAAAAATACGTTTTCTCACTGCTTAGGCCCTACTCAGCTCTTATAAGGCCTAGATCTGGCTAATCAGGCTGAAAGTATGACTTCCTGTAAAACTTCCCAATTAAGAATAAAAATAAGGTTAATTAGTAATATTTGTAAATAAAAACTATGTAATACAACTCTCAGATTTTGAAACTCACGTTTTCTCCCTCTTGGGCCCAAATCGACTCCTTTAAGGCTAAATCAGGCCAAAGGGCTGAAAGTTTAACTATTAATCAAACTTCCCAATTTAATACAAGAATTAAGATTAAATAGTAGCATGTGTACAAAAAACTATGTAATTCTACTCCCGGTACTTGAAACCACGTCTTCTCATAGTTTGGGCCCTATTCGACTCTCATAAGGCCCTTTCAGGTCAATCAGAGCTAAAATTTTGACTTTTGGTCAAACTTCCTAATATTGCAAGAGATAAGGTCAATTAAGTAGTAGTTGTATATAAAACTATGTAATACTACTCTCGGCTCTTAAAAACCCATATTCTCCTTGC